>PVKS010005458.1:0-84929 GCA_004027875.1 Aplodontia rufa | reverse complement strand
TGCTGTGCCTAAAAGACCTGACAAGAACAAGTTTAGCAGGAAGAGTTTGTCGCGGGGCTCATGGTTTCAGAGGGCTTAGTTTGTGGACAGCTGGCTCCATGCTTTGTGACTGGAGGTAAGAAGTTCATGGGGGAGAGTGTGGTGGAGGAAGGCAGCTCACACGATGACCTGTAAGCAGAGAAGGAAACTCCACGCCAGATACAAAATACATGTCCCAAAGGCTGGGCCCCAACGACCTGCTTCCTCCAGTCACACCCTACCTGCCTACAGTTACCACCCAATTAACCCCCATCAGGTGATTCATTAGCAGAGTGGGTTAAGGCTCTCATAACCCAACCACTTTACCCTTCAGCCTTTTCCCATTGTCTCCCTATTGAGCTTTTGGGGACACCTTTCATTCCAAACCAACCATATTAAACTTTTGCAATTTTTACCTTGAATTACAGCCCAAACAGTTATTCCACTGTAGTAAAACGGTTCATTAGAAAAATCACTTATTGACTAGACATGGTCTCCTTCTTGTCCTCCCTCCCCACTCCTGAAGAGGATCCTTCTACGACCTGAGGGCACATCACCAGTGGCAGAGGGACATGCTCTCGGGCCTGCTCCATTGGACCTGTGCTCAACATCTTTCTTCAGGACTTTGCCTTCATCCAAATTGTCCTCTTCAGGTCCTTGGAGCCCTTCCTGCTGCAAGCAGCTGGCCATGTTGATGTGAAATTCATCCCTTGATGCTCGCACCTGGATTGTCTAAAGTGGGGTCTGCCTTGGGAGGTTGTGCCGGCACAGACCGAGCTCCTTCAGAGAAAAGATCTTGAAAGCAAGCAAGACTAAGGTTGGATGGGATTTCAGATGGTTCAAAATTACCCCTGGAACGAGATTATAGGGATCTTACAACTGATTCTTGCTATTAAATTCTGCTTGGTGCACGCAGGCAATCAAGTTAAGGTCTTTGTAATTCAGTTTGTTATTATAGCAACTCTTTCTCTAGATTTTGCCTTATTATGTTTCCCTTGAACTTTCTGCAAATTTTTCCTTAAAATGTGGCACTGCAGACAGGAGTTGCCCAGAAAAAATCCTTTACTTTTAAAAGTATTTATCATCAAAACACTAAAATAATAATTGGTGAAGTCTTTAATAGAATTTAAATGAATAAAGTTAGCTTTTATTTTAGTGTGAAGTTTATACTTTCAACGATAAAAAGGTATTTTTATGGCTCTGTGTGCTTAGGTAAACGTAGGTGTGTAGCAAAGCTAATACAGATTTCAGCTTTTATGTATTGAAAAACAGAAAATTAACAATACATTTCAATAATGCAGGGAAGTTAAAATGATTTCTTTTTCTTTGTAAAAACTTGAAAATCAATCATTATGTCTTTTTACAGACAATACATGAATAAAATCACCTGTTAACATAGTATAAATTTGACATTTTCATTATTTTTCTCTAAATGTGGTTCTTGAGATAGCTCACTTGACACTAGGTGATGTTACCTGCAGTTAACAATTAAATGTGGTTCTGAGAATATTTCCCACTAGATTTTAAATTTCTCAAGGTTAGTTCGAGGTCTCTTTATTCTTGGCATTTAACACATAGTAGGCTTATAGCATAGATGTTGAATAACATCTAATTCTGGGTTTCTCAGGCCCCAAGTGTTATGTTTGCAGAAATAATAAAACGGCTTGCTGATGGGGCTGGGGAAGTGGCTCAGCAGTTGTGGCACTTGCCTGACATGCAGGTCCACTTTCAAACCCCAGCAACCACTTACACAACTAAGTGTCATAGCAACGAAGGCCACATGAAAAATTAAAATAAAATTGATTCTCTCTCTCTCTCTCTCTCACTGTCCCTCTCTCTTAAAAAAATAAAAAGTCTTGCTGATATGATTCTTTAAATATGGGGTAAGAAAAGACAAGAGAAGGGTCCAATGCCCAGGGAGCACCTATTCTAATAGTTATTGTCACACCATGGCATGCACATTATTAGCTTATGTTCTATGGAGTTATCCATATCGATTAAACATTCTTAGCCCTTTAAGAGCAAGGACATGCCAAAGCCTACGGCAGCTAAGCCAGTTATAATGAGCAATCACAAACAATTAAAGGATTTCTAGGTCCTTGTTGGAGGTTCCTTTATCTCAAGAACTTTCAAGGACAGGGAATGACTTTGCATTATTCCCAGAATTCATTTTGATGGGATTAGCCTTAGAATAGTTTCTTGGTTATTGTCCAAGAGTTCCTGGCTCCCTTCAGGATCACTTCTGGCCTACGAAAAAAGTTCTCTGTTCCAGAGGCTCAAGTCAGGGTCATGAACTTCTGTCTAACCATACTCCAGGATAGAATTATCCAGAGCATGTCTTCTGTTGTATGAAGACCACCAAATCCAGCAAGCATGACTTTAGGCAGTTTATCTAATCTCTGTGCCAAAAAAAAGGTTAATATCTAACTTGTAAGTCAAGCATGAAATAAGCTTATTGATATGTAAACTACTGACAGATTGTATCAGTTATCCATTGCCACAATAATGCTGTGTAACAAACAGCCACAAGACTTCAGGGGTGTGTAACAATAACTGTATATTGCGCATGTGTTTTTGTCTGCTGAGGATTGTCTAGATGGTTCCATTGATCTGGGCCAGCCTGATATGCATGTCTGGGGCTTGTCTAGCTGTCAGCTGGCTGATCTAGGCTGAGACTGCTAGGTTGCTTTGGCTGTGGTCCACACATGTCTCTCCTTCTCTCAGACTAGCCTAGGCATGTTCTCATGGTGGTATAGAGATGTAAAAGAACAAAGTCTAATGTACAAATTCGTGCAAAACTCCACGTGTGGTACATCTGCTAACATCCCGGTGGCCACCATGAGCGCATGATTGATTGAGACCAGCGTCAAGGATTGAGGCATGTTGCAGTAGAACTATGTGACAAACGGCATGGACACAGGAAGAATAAAGAATCGGGGACATTCTGTAATATACCATAATAGACAGTGGGTGGCTGAGAACCCTTGTCAAGTTGTTGGCTCGTCGGCATCTGAGCTGCTTTTCTGTTTGGGGTATTCCCTTTATCTCATGGATTTTGGTGAGAGGCAGAATCAGTCTTGTAAGAATGTCAAAAACATGCCCATTTTCAGAGCCTGGTCCTCCTGAATCCTTAACAATTATGAAAGTCACTTAGTATCTTTCAACGAATTCCCTGGAGGTTGCCAATTTCTGTTTCTCACACTTGGCTAGCTCTTGTTATTCTCCCATTTCTGCCTAGGAATTGTTACTTTGCCTGCTGAACTTGTTCATTCTGAGTTAAACAGCATCTGACACTGTTCTCCAAGAAGCCTCTCCTTATTGAGAGGTGCCCATTTCTTCTCATGCCTTCTTTGTGTGGCCCCAAAGTAGTAATGTAGTAGCAAACTAGAAGAAATGTAGCCTTCTCAACAGAAGATCCAGCCTCACCCCTCCCCGCCTTCCAGTGAAAGGATGCCATTGTGCTCACAAGCGATTCATCTGCCAAGTGTCTGCAGAATCGCCAGTGCTGGTTCATGTCAGCGCTGCTTCTGCTGGAGAGTAACTGTGCAGTGGACACAGATGGTGTTGAGTTAACCGGTTTTTTTTAATACCGCATAGCCATTCATTTGATTAGTTGGGTACTCAGCCTTCAAATGATGATGAGCATTCAGATAAAGACAGGTAGTTGGTGGCCAGTTTGATTTGCATCCAAGGAGACACTTGGGCTGAGCTCCGTCCATCTTTTCACACCAGAATTTAAGAAGCTTTGGGGAGCATTTGGCATAGTGACAGAGAGGAGACCCTCAAGTCAAAGGGCTGAGTGCGCACCAAACTCTGCCTTGGACTAATGGCTTAGCCTCCCAGGATCCCCAGGTCCCTGAACTCTAAAAGGGGATGCAAATCAAAACGGTCCTCATTCCCTGGTTAAAGTTGTTGTAAAAATTGAAAGAAATATTATTTATAAATGTGTTTTGTAAACTGTAAGAAATATTATTTATAAATGTGTTTTGTAAACTGTAAGAAATATTATTTATAAATGTATTTTGTAAACCATAAAGAACTGTGTGACCAGGCTGGAGTGGTGGCCCTGGGGTTACAGCGCTTGCCTGGCATGCGCAAGTACATGGGTTCAAACCCCAGCACCCACATGCACAACTAGGTGTCAGAGCAATGAAAGCCATGTGAAAAACTCAATAAAAATTTATTCTCTCTTCTCTCTCTCTCACTGTCCATCTCTCTTTTAAAAAATAAAAATAAAAAGAACTGTGTGACCAAGGGTTTAATGACAGGTGCTGACTGGGTTGGGCTCTGGTGACCCCAGGAGGTTCACTCCTTTTGGAGGCCAAGAGAGGACAAGAAGTCAATGTAAGTCTGGAGTCTGGAGTCAGCGTTCAGGTAGATTTTGGGGTAATTATGGTAAATATTCACCTGGTCTTTGTCCCTGGCTCCTGCACTCAGCTTCTAAGTCCCTTGGAATTTCCTAGGCGACAGGAGCACCTTTTGTTCTAATGAGGTCTCTCGTTGGGTTCTGAGACAGCTTCAGGATCTAACTATGTGGTTCAAAGTTTGAGACTTTCAGCCCACTCCCTGAACGCTGGGTACGGGAGAGGGGCTGGAGAGAGGGCTAATATGCAGAGGCCTGCGATGTAATCAGCCACACCTACGTAATGGAACCACCATGAAAAGAGGGCTTTCAGGTTGGAGGACACCTTGAGGTTCTAGGATGGGGGTGAACACAGAGGGCATGTCAACTCCATGCCCTGTCACCTCTTCCATTTGCCTGTTCCCAAGTTGTATGCTTTACAAAAATCATCACATTAAGTGGAATGACTTCCTGAGTTCTGTGAGCCGCTCTAGTGAATATGGAACCTGAGGAAGGGGATCATGGAAACCCCAACTTACATCTGTGAGAAGTATGAGGGTCCTGGAACTTGCACTGGCATAGAAGGTGGAGCAGATTTGTAGGACTGCATGTGATTTCACCAAATCCAGGTAGTTGATGTTAGAATTGGATTGGATTGTAAGAAATCCAGTTGATTCCAGAGAGTCAAAGAACAGGTTGGTGTGAGATACAACGTACACACATTTGAGGTCAGAAGTGGGGTGGGTGAAAACAGTTTAGAGTGATAATTTCTCTGGCCTGGTCAAGAACCAGGAGGCACAGACCTGACTGTGCCAGGCTGTCAGACAGGGATGAAGTGTCCATAGCATGCGTGCGTCTGGCTTAGGGCAGTGCCAGCTGGCCTGGCTCTCTGACTCTATAATAAGGTCAATGAAGAGAGGTACAGATTGAGTCTTCCAAGTGTAGTATGGGTATGAGTGGTTTAGAGGCTATGTCAGATGGGACCTGTTTTTGGTCATGAGTCATAGAGACCTGAAATGTAATGTTCTAAACAGTTATTAAGAGAGTAGTCTGAAGCAGGAGAAGGGTTGGTGTGGCAGCTCTGTGCTCAGAGACCCAGGCACCTGGAAGTCTACTGTAGTCATTTTTCTGGTGCAACCCTTTTTTCATAAGGGCTCAAGGTAGTTGCTAAGACACCAGACATCATGTCTGTATCTCAGGCTGCAAGATTGTCACTCTTGAGTCATTCACTTTAAGGGACACCTCAGAAAGCACCCTCTAGTGACAGGCTTACATCTCCTTGCTCAAGGGAGATTGGTAAATGTGTCTGGACATACTGTCACCCCAAAACAGAATTGGGGTTCCACTAGTAAAATGGAGAGTGGCTGTTGAGGTGGCTGATTTGTTGTCTTTGCTGTAAGATTCTTACCGTCCTGACACTCCAGCCTCATGATGAACTGTCTTCAGTGTGGAAACGAACTTTTAGAAACTGTGTAGTGTTATTGGTTAAGAGCCTGGATATGGAGACAGATATTCCTGGTTTCAAATTTGCCTCCAGAACTTACTAACTGTGTGACCTCAAGGTATTTTCTAAATTTTATTAAGTCCAAGTTTTCTTGTCTGTAAAATAGAGATCATAATATTTATCTCTTGGAGTTTCTGTGCAAATTTAGTGATTCTACAGATTTACTTAGCACGGAGCGTGGCCCTCAGGAAACACTTGAGAAAGAACTCTAGAAGCCCATGAAATGAGTTGTTGGTAAATCATAGTCTCATTATTCTGCAGCAGTGAAAAAAAGACATTTTTAAATCAAGATGGGGTATTAGATCTAAATAACTGATTACCCAGGGCTGCCATCAGAATTTGTAGTAGAGGCCTATAATCCCAGTGGCTTGGGAAGCTGAGGCATGAGGGTTGCAAGTTCGAAGCCAGCCTCAGCAACTTGGTGACTCTGTCTCAAAATTTAAAAAAATAAAAAGGACTGGGGTTCGATCCCTGGTACCAGGGGCAGGAGCGGTGGCTCAGTGGTTATGGTGCTTGCCTGGCATGTACAAGGATGTGGGTTCAAACCCAAGCATCATGTACACAAGGATGCATCAGAGCAATGAAAGCCACAGAAAAACTAAGTAAAATTCTCATTTTCTGTCCCCCTGCCCCCCAAAAAAGTTTCAGCTTTAATCCCTGGTACCCAAAAAGAAGAAGAAGAAAAAAATTCCTACTTGGAAGGAAACTGTCTTTGAGTTGGAAAATTGCTTCAGTAAGCCTGGTAGGGAACAGGGTAAGTCCTGAGCATTTGGGAGTAGGGGAGAGATGAAGATATGAAAGGAGTTGAGAAAAGAGAGCAGGTGTCACCAGCTACAGCCCACTGACCAAACACCTCTGGCCCATGGCTTATTTTTATGGGTCTCATGAGCTAAGAATGGTTTTAAATGGTTGGAAAAAAATCTGTGGTAATATTATTTTGTGACATGTGAAAATTGTACAAAATTCAAATTTCAGAATCCATAAATAAAAGTTCATGGGAACACAGCTGCACCTGCTCATTTACATACTATCTGTGACTTCTTTTGCTCTCAATGGAAGAACAGAGCAGATGGGTCAGGGAGCCTCTGTCCTGCAAAGCTTCCCTGTTTATGGACTGGCCTTTCACGGGCAGTGTTTGCTGCCCCTGGGCTGCAGAGGAATGAGGCAGACTTACAAGGTATGGGTGAGGCAGCCACCTGGTAGTGGTGGTGCAGGTGGAGGGCCACTTTTGAATGACAGGGTTAGGGTTTGTTTTGGGCTGAACTGTGTCCCTCCCCAGAGTTGTATGCTGAAGCTTTCATCCCTAGTTCCTCAAAATATGTGACGATGGGCCTTGAAGAGATCACGAAATGAGACTGAGAGTCGACTCATAGTGGCCCTGAGCCAATGTGGCTGAGGTTCCTCAAAAGCAGAGGAAGGGTTAGAACAGACAGAGCGAAAATGAGGTGAACACACAGGGATAAGATACCATCTAAAAAGCCAGACAGGCCTCAGAAAAATCCAACTCTGCCAGCACCTTGATCTTGGAGCTCCATCCTCTGGGACTGGAGATAATTTTGTGTTGTTTAAACCACCCAGCCTATGGTACTTTGTTATAGCAACCCTAGGAAATGAACATAGTTTTCAAATCAAATTGGTTTCCTGCGGTATAATCTCTTCTTTCACCTTCCTTCCAGATCTTTAATCATATCTATAAGCAGCCACAATGCGGTAGATGAGATTTTTAATTTAAGGAACATCAAGGAGAAGGCAGAGTTTCAAGTTTGGGTCAATGTGGTCAAGAACAGTCCATTGAGAGAAGAAGAGAGATGACTCTGAGCTCTATGCCTGGTGCCAAGAAGCCCCCAGGAGGGCTCTGCTTCCTCCAGACGTGCCTGGATTTAAGCACCGTTTATGCGGATAATAAGCTCCATATCGCAGCCTCGTTGCAACAGCGCCAGAGCAGCGGACCTGCCTGTGTGTGGAGTGGAGAGCAAGCTCACACAAGAGACATGACAGGCGCCTGCCGTGTTCCACCACCCTGCAAGCAGCCGGACCCCAAATCATCCCAACCCCGTGACCAGTGATTCCACATTTTTTAAAAAATCTCTTATTTTTCTTTCTTTCAGGAAATCAGTGTACTTTTTTAAAATAGAGAAATTAGTAGAAAAACAAAAAAGATTTTGAAAGCTGTCTTATCACAAGATCCACCAGTTTCAAGTTCAAGCGGATGGTGCACTCTCCCAGCACCCCCTCCCCACTCTCTGTCACATCAGGCATCGCTTCTGGCTCAGAATAGAGGCCAGGCAGCCTACATCTATGGGAAGTTTTGTTTTGGGAAAGGGCAAGTCTCAGAGGGCAGTGGGACATTTTCTCCCACTCTTGTAGAACCCTGTGATGAGGCAGGAGGTTGCACGTGTGGGCCATTGCCCCCCTGGGCCATACCCTTATTTTGGCTTTGGTATAGCAGCTCCTTAAAGTGGCAACCACAGATGGGGTTGGAGCCCAGACTTGGTTCCCCATAGCTTATTTCCTGCTTTAGGCCTAATCTGCTGGGCAGCTGTGCACCAGCTGCGGGGTGTGCTCTGTCTGGAGACTGCAGAGTATCAGGAGAGGGTTGCAGCCCTTGGCACTCTGGGGTTAACATGGCAAATGGTTACTGGGATCTGTCATCAAAGGATCACTAGGAGGAAAGGTGAAGGGCAGCAACTGGCAGGTCCTAGGGAGGAAATCTACCTTTCCTTTCAGGCAAACCCATTGAATGACCGGGATCCCCCATATGGACCCTTTCCCCATCTGCTGGAAGTGCTGCAGAGCGGACCTCCAGCCGTCATCTGTCTGCAGAATTGCCTCTTGGGAAAGAACCGCCTTGCCCAAGGACATTCCCTCTTCCCAGAGGTAACAGTGTATCTGCATGGGAGTCTAAAAGCCTGGTCTCCCAAAACAGCTCTGAAGGCCACCGAGATCCAGAACTCTCCACCGAAGTTCACCATGGGGGCTGCATGGCAGTCGGCCTCTCCCTCTGCCCACTCCTTTCCTTCCCTGCTTCCCCCATAGGTGTGATCCTTAGCCCACGCTTGGTGGATGCTGCTCGAACCAGCCTATGGAAAAGCCAGGGCACTGCTGAACATGCCCAGCGAGGAGCGCTTGGGTGCTTCCTACCGTGGTCCTGCTGCCTCCGGAAAGGGACACTTGGCACACATGCCATGGGCACATTGGCAGAAGGAGCTGGTTTCCTTAACCTGGAGAATGCGGCCAGAGAGCCTTAGGAAGAGGAGTAGCTGGAGGAGGAGTGACAAGGAGAAGGAGGAGAAGGAAAAGGAGAAGGAGAGGCAGAGATTAGACAGACGGTGGGGTTTTCTGGCTGCTTGCATTTGATTCTCTTCTCTGCTTTGGCAAAGCAGTTAAAGCGGATATCTGGAACAAGATGCTCGGGAAAGACAACATTTCAATGTTTCGAGCCTCCAATATCATTGGGCAATAGAGCAAGAGGGACGGAACGACTTTCCTAGAATTTGTAAAGATTTCAGAGTAATCTTGTGAAGTGAGCCATGCTTAAAATGAATTACAGCGCACTTCAACTCACAAAATGGAAGAGAGGGCTATGGCTTCTAATTCTGATTTAAACAACCCCACAGTTCATTCATGTGTTTGTGTGCTTATTAAACGAACTCATTTTTATATTTGTCACATATTTATTGAGACTGTTTGTACCAGGTGTCACGCTAGGTTCTAGGGAAACCCTGAGGGAGCTTGTATTTTAGTGAGGAGGTGGGACAGGAAGAGAAGTAAATAAAAAGTTATAGCAAAAGTCAAAATGTTTGGGGTTGGGAATTTACCTCAGTGGCAGAGCGCTTGCCTAGCACACACAAGGCCCCGAGTTCGGTCCTCAGCCTTGGAAAAAAAAAAGTCAAAATGTTTGAAATATACTGTTGTTTAAGTTATAGGGAAACCATTTCTGTCTCATATTGTAGGTGAGAGCAGAAATTAGTGTAGGAAATTTGGCAATATTAATTAAAATTGCAAATATGTATTTATGTTTTGACTTAGTAATTCTACTTTGGGGAGTTTATCGTAAAGAAATAATGTTGCAAAATCTAATAAGCACAATATTATTCACTGCAGCATCATTTACAATGAAAATGTTAAGTAACCAAAGTGTCCCTAAATTATGGAACATTGATACCATGGAATACCACACAGTTGTCTATAGAATGAAGCTCGGTATAGAAAGAGCTTTAGCATATGTTAAAGTGCAGGGACAGACCAGAGTAAAAGCATTTATATAAAAAATGGGGGAAGAAAAGAATATATTTATGTGTATATACTATGTGTATATGCATAGAATATCTCAGAAAGGATATTTTAAAATTGTTAATGTTGGTTGCTTCTGGAAAGGAGGGCCAGATGGCCATGGGATGGGCATATATACACTATTTTTGCCTTTGTATTATCTGTTATGTGAACATAATGCCTTTTCAAAAAAATTAAGAATTTCAGCTTTTTGGTCTCAGCAGCAGAAGCCAAAGGGAATGTCGTCATTTGGAAAGTGTTGTAATAAGACACACATGTTGTGCTGTGGCTCTAATACCCACCACCTTCAGAAGGCAACCTGTGCAAGGCTGGCCACCCTGCCAAGAGCAAGAGCAAGCACAACAGGAGTGCCGAGGCTAGAAGACGAAATGCCCCCGCCATTGGTGGAATGGGGCACCAAGAAACTGTACAGTGCAGATCGGGCGTGGATTCCAAAAAGAAACACACACTCTCTCTCTTTTTCAATTGGTTCTTTTTAGTGTATACATGATAGAATTCATTTTGACATAATCATAAAAGCATGGACTGTAACTTGTTCTGATTCCATTTCCAGTACTTCCCTCTCACCTCCTCTCCCCGCACCCTCGTGTCCCTTCCCTCTACTGATCCTTCTGCTGTTTACCCATAGTTGTTCTTTCTTTCCTTTTTTTTTTAAATTGGTTCCTTGTGGATGTACACGAGGGTGAGCCTCACTGTGATACATTCAGATATGTACATAGGAATATCAGATTCTTTTCGCTATCTTAGAAACAACTCTTGAACCCAAGAGGGCAGCTGCTGCTACATCCAGTTCACCTGGAGATTTTCAACCATCAGCCACCCGCCATAGGGGTCCTAGTTTCAAAAAAGAGGAAAAAATTAAAGTTTAAACTTTTTATAAAGATACAATTAACATTAGATGAGCAAAGTACTACAGTATGTATAAACCTCTGTCAGGTGCAAAGTAGATTTGTGTGTGAATTTTATCTCATGGAGAGAGTTGGATTCAGACTCGATAGGGTTTTTTAAAAAATATTTTTAAAGAGAGAGGGACAGTGGGAGAGAGAGAGAGAGAGAGAGAGAGAGAGAATCAATTTTATTTAGTTTTTCATGTGGCTTTCATTGCTATCAGACTTTGTTGTGTGTGTGGTGCTGGGGTTTGAACCCGCATCTTCGCGCAGGCCAGGCAAGCACCACAACGGCCGAGCCACCGCTCCAGCCCCAAAACCCGATAGGTTTTAATCCTCAGAACCTTATGTGTCCATACAAATCATGGGTTACATGAGAGGATGCTTCAACTCCCTTGAAACTTCAAAATCTGTGATTCAATGATTAGAAGAAATTGAAGGCGAGTTGGGAGCAGGGATGTGTGTGTGTGTGTGTGTGTGTGTGTGAGGGGGTGGAGAGTTCTACAGCTGACACCAGATGCACTCTCAGCAACAGTTAATTTATGTGTGTCTTCTCATGCCAAAGGGGCGGGTTTGCAGGTGAAGCTCGCCAGCTGCTCAGGTATCGAACTGCTTCTCTCCTTAAATCGAACCAAAGCAAGTAAACTTAGTACCAGGAGTGGAGGCTTCTGAATAATGAAGAATCTCTCCTTTGTTCTTTTGATCTATAGCATTCTAGAACTCACCAGCTATTTTGTTAACCTCTGACATGGGAAGGGTGCCACTTTGTGACTCTGGCAATTGTTGAAGAGTTTTAAAGAAAAAAAAATAACAACTTCAGAATGATTTATTAGGTGACTTATCTCAGGTTTTAATAAAGCAGGGGAAGGAACGTTATGAGCCAACGATCGGCAGAAACAGGAAGAGCGGATGGAAAAGACACCAGTCTGCGGTGGAATGGAGGCAGCTGGGAGCTGCCAGCCCAGGCTCCTTTTGGAGCTGGCCCCTAGGTGCGGGTTCTCAGAGCAGGTCTGGGAAGGTTGCTCTCTCTCTCTTTTCTTTCTTTCTTTCTTTTTTTTTAGAGAGAGGACAGTGAGAGAGACAGAGAAAGAGAGGAACAACTTTATTTAGTTTTTCACATGGCCTTAGTTGCTCCAACACTTCGTTGTGTACGTGGTGCTGGGTTTTGAACCTGGGTCCTCATGCTTGCTAGGCAAGTGCCGAAACCACTGAGCCACCGCTCCAGCCGCAAGACTGCCCTCTTGAACAGTGCTGTCACTGGGGCAGGCCCTGTCCACCCACTGAGCACTGGCTGCCTAGACTAGCTCACCAGAGCTCACAGCAGCTGCAGTTCCAGGTACCAATCTATGCTGGTTCCTTGCACAGTGTTTCTGCGACTTCCAAGAGCTCTGACTTCCTAGGTGTTTTATTCCCATCCTGAAAGGCTGTTTATGCACAATTTGCTGTGAACTTTTTTCCATTCCTCCCCTCACTTTCTAAGAGAGTTTGGAGCTCCAGAGCAGATGGCCTTGTTTGCTCCAGGTCTTTGGACGCCTCCAGGTTGAGCAGGAATCCAGGGTGTCTGCTGTACTCTTTATGCAGTTCCCCCCAAAAAGAGACTCATCCTTCTTTCAAATAGGTAGAAAGATTCCAGATCCCTGAGGTCAGATACCATGGAGAAGCCACTTCCGGAAGAGGCCAGATGGCCCAGTGGCACCTTCCACCCTGCCCCTCTTGTCCCTGAACTGTTCAGAGTGACTCAGAATTCGCTTCCTGTCACACCCAGCCTTCCACACACTCAAACCATCCCACAGCTGCATACGCTGTCTTTAAAAAAAATTGTGATAAGATGTACATAACTCAGAATTTACCAGTTTATTTATTTTTAAGTGTGCCGTCCAGCGGCCTAATCCTTTCAAATTGCGGTGCCACTGTTATCACCATTCATTTCTGGAACTTTTTCGTCTTCTCAAACTGAAACTCTTCCCACTAAATACTGATTCTATTCCTCCCTCCCCCAGCTCCTGACAGCCATCATTTCACTTCCTGCCTCGTATGAGTGGACTCATACCATGTGTGAGCGTTTCTTTTGCCTCTTTTTCCTTTTTATTAAGGAGTTGAGTTATTGTACAATCTTAAATGCATATAAAGTAAACAGATGATATGCAAACCAGAATTACCCCATTGCCCACACCCTAGTCTCTTGATTCTTCTGTATTTCACCCCAACAAGTGATAGAAATGCTTAAATTGTGAATTTTCCAGAATTAAATGATTGCACAAGCACTGTTTGGATTCTCAGGGAGGTAGAGCGTATGCTGCATTGTTAATTGTCTCCCTCCCTCCCTCTCCCCCCTCCACCTCCCCATGTCTGTGGTTGCCCTGGATTGGGTCACTTCACTTGGTGCGATGTCAAGGTTTGTCCATGTTGTAGTGTGTCCTGCCCCTCCCCGCTGGGGTTTGCTATCTGTCCCCAGTCTTATCTCCATGGGCTATTCTTTCTTTTCCTCTCACCCTGGCCCCAGTCTCTCCTTCCTTTTTTTCCCTGGGTATTCTGTATGACCCTCATTCTGTAGTAAACAGAATCCTTAACGGGGTCATAGATATGGCTTCCGTCTTCCATGGTGGAATCACCTAGGCTGTGCTGCTCAGTCTAGTGCTGGGCTCAGATCACATTCTTCAAAGGTGGTGCATTCTGAGGAATGGATTTTAAGTTCACTACTTGACATTAATTACGGTAAGATGATCAAGAAAGAGGACAGAAAGCAGCAAAAGAAAGAGACCAGGAGACCAGAGAAAAGGCTGAGAAGATCTTCTCGTGACAGCTGACACCTGACGTGCTCCTAGCCAGATCCTTGCAGGCTTTTGAGGGACCTGCTCTTTATTTCCCCCCTCCCAGGTGTTTCAGGCTCTTGAGGTCGCTGGACGGTTCTTTTCCACCTTTGTGGAATTGCCCCTGGTTTCCTGCAGGGGAAACGACAGAGCCAGGGCAGTGGGGTGTCCAGGAGTCCCATCCTTTTCTGAGGTCTTTATGTGAGGACCGCACAAGAACTGGGGAAGTGGCGGAAGCCAGTTGCAAGCCAAGGCTGAATGTTCAGGGAAAGAGGTTCAAAACTATTTTTAAAAAAAACTACCTCTTTAATCCCTTAATTTTCTTCCTGTTGGTGATGGGAGGCCGATGTATCTGGAAGACACTGGTGGAACCTGAATTAATTTTTTTCCAGACCCTGCAGGTTGTTAATCAGCTGTGTGCCAATCACCCAGTGAACAGCTGCATTTGCTGGGAGGTGGCTGCTACACAAAACCTGCACAAGTTGAGAGTGACCCAGTTTTAATGGGAGCGTGCAGTCTGTGTGATTTTTCTATTATTGTACTTAATATGATTGCCTATTATTTCTAAGAAAAGGGAATTGCTGGCAGCCTCTTTGTGGGATTTCTCTGGAAGGGCTGTCAGCAGCTTAAATTTAGCCATTCCTTTTCCCAGCTACTTGCAGGGCCATTTGTGATGGGCTGAATTGGACACTTGCAAACAAATCGCATCCTCCAGTTCCATTCATCCAAACAGTCTCTTTGCAGGGTGTTGGCTTTTATTTGCATTTTCAGTCTTAGCTACTGAGTAATGAATATTGTAATTGTATTTGAAATAGCTGAGTTGGATGCTAGCGTTTGTAATGGCTCCCAGGTTCTGGTGTTTTGCCTGTTTTTTTGGTGGGTGAGAGATTAGTATTTTCTTAAGGCTGCAAAAGAACAGGCTTCAGGTTGATCTGGGGAAGCCAAGAAGGAAGACGATTCGGTGGTCTGGATCGTTTTGCTGTTTTACTCTACCTCTGCTGTTTGGAATATTCTGGAAGCTATCTTGAGAAAAGAGAAGGTGGGAAATAACCTGAGTGGACTATCCACTGAGTGTGGGGTTTCTTGAGAGGTCATCTGTCTGTCTGTACCTCACTCCACCCTCAGCGGGGCTGACCTGCTTCTCCACCCTGCCTCCTTGGGAGGGTCAGCTGGGCTCCTCCCGCAGCCCCTTCTCCTGCAAGAAGTCCTGCTAACTTTTCTGGAATGTTCACTCTTGCCTCATGTGGTTTCCTGATGCGGTGTGCAAGCCCCTTCTTTTTACTGCTTCCACTTGAGAGGGAGAGAGGCAGTCGCCTGCTCCTGGTGGATTGTCTCAGTGTCCCTCGAGGTAGAGCATGAGTTCTGCTGGATTGCCTTTCAGGGTCAGACTCAGCCGGAGTCTTCCCTGGAGGCTGGCACGTTTGCCCACACCTGCCCAGGAGAGCAGATTTAAGTGTGCCCTCAGAGGGGAGGCCTTGCCTTTGCAAACCTTCATGTAGGAGCATGCTTTGTGTCAGCCATCCTTTGCTTCAGGGGGTGAGAGGGTTGGCTACTGAAGCAGTGGGATGGGTAGGGGGCAGAGGAATGTGGAGGGGTGTGAATGCTTAAAAGCAAGGTCTGAAGCTGGCCAGCTGTGTTACTGTGCACAAATTACTTACCTCTCTGTGCCTTGGTTTGTTTTCTATAAGATGGGATCGTAAGGAATTCACCTTTATTGAGTTTTTGTGAGAATTTCCAGGAGATTATGTAAATGGCTTCACCCACATCTGGGGTACCGCACAGTTAACAGGTGCTGGCCAACATCTGGGGTGCTGCACAGCTAACATGAGCTGGCCAGCATCTGGGGTACCGCACAGTTAACACGTGCTGGCCAACATCTGTCCTCAACAGAGGACATTGAGCAAGCCAATGAATGCATGAGAAGGTGCTCTAAATCACTAGTAATCAGAGAAATGCAAATGAAAACTCACTCCAAGATATCACCTCACTCCAGTCAGATTAGCAAAAATGAAGAATATGAACAATAACAGATGCTGGAGGGGTTGTGGGGAGATAGGAACACTAGTACACTGTTGGTTGAACTGCAGACTGGTATAGCCACTCTGGAAAACACTGTGGAGAATCCTCAAAAAATTAGGGGTGAATCCACCGTACAATCCAGTTATTCCTCTTCTGTTTTTTTCTCAAAGGAGTTAGTTTTAGCACGTTATAGTGACACAGCAATATTCATGTTCATAGGGGCTCAATTTATAATAGCTAAATTATGGAACCAACCCGGGTGCCCCTCACTGGATGAATGGATCTAAAAACTATACCATGGAGTTCTACTGAGCAATTAGAAGCAACGGAATTGCAGCCTTTGAAGATAAAAATGGATGATGATGGAAGAAATCATGCTGAGCAGTTAGCCAAACCCAGAAAGGCAAGGGTTGGATGTTTCACTCATTTGTGGAGGCTGGAGCTAAACCCAGGCCAGTGTGAAAGGTAGTTAATCTAATGTATTAGACCCAACAAAGGTACAGTAACACATAACTGGGGCAATCATAGATATGTAGTGTGGAGGGGAGGGGGTGTGGTGTAGGTAGGGAAGGGGAGAGGAAGGGACAATAGGGAGGCTTCTGGTGGGTAATTCTGGTTTAAGAAGAAATGTGTATCATATTGTCACTTTAAACACATTTATGATGGTACAATAACTCAATTCCTTAATGAAAAATTTTTTAAAAACAATCCTATGAGTTAAGCCTATTACCACTCCATAACCTCAAAGGCAGAAGTGGTTTGGCCTAAGCTGAAGAATATGCACGCTAGGGTAGACTATCTGGGTCTGAATCCTAGCTGTGCTACTGCTTAGCAGAGTGACCTTGGGAAAATCACTTAACTTCTCTTGCCTAGTGTCCTCACCTACAAAGTTGATAATAATAATAAAAATAATAATAGTAATAATAATAACAATTTATATCTGATAGAATTGTATTGTGAAGTCTAAACAAATTAATAACCTTACACATTTAGATCAGTGCTTGGCCTATAGCATCTGTCTGTTTTTGTTATAGTTGAAGGAACTGAATTTCAGAGAGCATGGACAGCTTGATCAAAGTCATATGATTAGTAAATTATAATATTTGGATTATTTTCATTCTTACTCTTGGCAATTATAAAATGAAAATGCACAGAAAATTATAAAATGCAAATTCAAACGCACCATTGCCCTGGGAAGCGCTGGTAGTGAATTCTTGAGCTGCTCAGGGAAGAAGGAACTCCTAGCTGATGGAGTTTGGGCCCTGAGGCTCCCCTGGCCAGTCCAGCCTTAGGCGGAGAGAGCAAGTCCGTTTCCGAGGTTTGAACGCTTTGCCCAGTCACGTGGGTGGTTAGTGGCAGGGAAACAGTACTTGGGGTTTCTTTTCCTCCAATCCTGGGAATTCTTCATGGCACCAGATTGTTCTGAAAACAACCAGTAATTGCGCATTTAAAGACAAGCGAAGTGATCCACTAAATATCAAGTTTTGTTGTGTAGCCGAGTGACCCACTTAAAATTTAGCTAGCTTTTGTTTTTTTATTACGTTAGCAAGAAACAGTAAACTCCTTCTTGGGTTGTGTTTGAGTTGGAGAACACCAGGTAAGGCACGAAAAGGATTCCTGCTCTGTCAAGCATAGAGACTCTCCCCTCCCAGGGGAGCTCTGGCCTCTGCTGAGCAGTTAGCATTCCCTATTGTTTTGAAAGCAGAAAGCCAGCAGCTTCACGTGTCAGGGTCACAGAGGCAAAGCTTCCTTTAGGGTTTTTTTGGTTTTTTTTTTTGAGGGTCTGAATCCTTCAGTTACTCCCCAGGTGTCCCTATTGAACAGAAGGCGAATGAAGTAAAACTTTTGTAACTTCTGTGTTAAAGACGGACATGACAGATTGCAGGTGTGTGGCTCCGAATGCTTGGAGGAAAAATAAAATAAATGATTGCTGGGCAAGTGATGAGCTCCCAAATAGTTTCCCGAGTTGTGGCTCCCGGGCTGGAGCCTCAGAAAGAAAGGCTCTCTGCAGCAGTGAAAGGGCAGAGGACTCTAAGGGAGGGGCACCTGGAGCTGGGCTTGGTGTGGAGAGACAGGGGCGCTTCCCTCTCAGGACCGTGGCTGACTGGCGGGGAACTGGATGATGCCCAGACTGTGATCACCAAGCATCTGCAGCCGCTGCTGGCCTTGGAGTCCTGAAAGCTCATGGTGGGGGGCAAAGCCAGCGGGGACAGCGGTGGCACATAGATCCCCACTCTTTCCGCTTGGCTTGGGGATTCAGGCTGAGCCTTTTCTTCTAATATTTGTAGGCTGGAAATGTGCATTTTTTATGGTTCATGGAGATGCAGTTGCCCAGGAGGGATAATAAGGAGCAGCACTTCCGAAATGGAAGGGGAGGGGAGGACTTTGGCCGCTTCTAATTTGATGTGACGACATAAGATAGATGGGAGCATGTTTGTACTTGGGTGTTGTGGAGCTTCCCAAACCAGTTACAGTCATAACTCCTAGGAATTATTTAGAGAGAACATTGGCACCATCCCTGTTTTCAAATGGAAAAAATTCAAGTGTGCAATCCTCTGACTGACCCTTATCTTTTTGCAACACCCCCAAGAGATCCATGGCTGAGGCAGAGGGTATAAAATTCTAAGTGTTAATTGCTTTTATATTCAGACAAAAACTATCAAACTTCGTTCATATTGCAAAATCGAAAAAAAATCATGCAGATATTTAATGACATGGAAAAATGTTCTCAGCAGAGTGCCAAGTGAAAAAGCAAGTTCATTACCACGATGTTCAGTGTGATCTCCTTTTGCAACGTGAAATGGATATATCTCTGCAGAGAAAAAGTCTGGAAAGATGTATTCCAGCAGGATCACTGTGGTTCTTCTTTGTTTGATGCAATAACGTGTGCTTTTTATTTCTCCATTCTGCTTATCTGTGCTGTTTGAATATTTTTATGACAAACATGTATTGCTTTTATAATAAGAAAAAAAGCGCAGGATCGGTTTTTATTTTTTTAAAAAGCACATCTAAACAACCCAAAGCCCTGCTGTCTTTGTGTTTAGGGAGGCGGGCACGGTGAGGCTCTTTCATCTAATGGGTATAGATGTCAGGGCTGCAGGATAATGACTCAGAGCCAGTGGAAACACGGCCGGTGGAACAAGTTTCAAGCAGGAAAGTGCTTGTGGGCTTGTGGGGTGACCTCTGGGGTCAGTTGCAGAGCTTACTGCAGATTCCACCAAGGGAATAAGAAGATCCAGAGGGTGAGGGCAGGGGCGGCGGGGAGGTTGTGTGCTGGTTTAAACAAAGCGGCTTTGATGTGCTTCCCAGGGTGCTGGCGCAGGAGTGCAAGACCTTGCTCTTTCTCTTCCAGTCACCAGGGGTTACAAGCATCTGATTCCAAAGGGAATAACCACCAGCTGCCCATCTAGGGCAGAGGAAAGATTTACAGGTGATTTCCCTTCCCGTGTAGAAATGTGATTAAACAAACGCTTGGAATCATTTTTTTTTCCCTTTCCTCTTTCCTACACTGAAGTAGAGATGTTTTGTTTTTCTCTCATTCTCCGTGACGTTTGTAATGACTTATATGGACAGATACTGATGTTCGGTGCTCCTACCTGGCTTTCCTTGCATCAATCAGGGGAGGGAGGCGTGTGGAATATGCCAGCCCCCATGCCGAGATGAGGAGGGACTGCCCAGGCCAGGAGTTCTGGGCTGCGCAGAAGATGGGCTGGCCCTGGCCTCCTCCAGGCGGCAGCCCTGTTCTCCTAGGATCTGCCCATCTTGGTCCCAAGTCTGGGTTGACCTTGTGGTGAGGAGGGGAATCTACCTGACCCCCACACTTTGGAACAGTGAGCTCAGGGAATGCCTGGGGAGGGGCCTGGTGTTCATGTTAAGACCAGCCCTCTTTGAAAGCCTTTCCTTGAACTTGGGGAGTGTGATACAGAGAACTTCAGCAGGACACTGACAACCATTTGTTTGAATCCATGTTTTGCTGTGTGTGATCTTAAGACTAAACTTTTGACACCTGTGAAAGAGTTACCTTGGGATGGTGGAAAAATAAGTGTTTCTATAAGCAAACAAGTTTGGAAAATGCTGAGCTAAAGGAAATTTAAAGGGGTTCTTTACTAGACAGGTCTTCTCAGAGATTTTAATATGCTAATGAGCCTTATGAGTCAAAAGGGTGAATAAGATTAAAGAAATAAGTCTGAAAAATGTGTAGCACAGAGGCCAGTACGCAGTAATAACCAATCAACGTCCACTCTTGTAATTATTAGCTATCATAATTTGAGATTTTCCCAAACACATTAAGCCTCCGTTTCTGCCCTAAAACAACTCCCTGAACTTAGGGTTCCATGGAACATACTTTGGAAATGACTATAAATATTTAAAATACATTTTCTCATTTCTGTGAGCAAAGAATGTGAAATATGATGTCACGTGTCAGAGCACCAAACATAAAGAATCTGATTTCTGATTTTGGGAGCATTTATAATCTGGAAATAAGACTAGTTCTTATTTGAGTGATCTGGTGACAATGTGCCTTCTTGCTTTGGTGGTGCCTGGCTTTTGTTCTGATGAAGCCTTCAACTGATTGGATGAGGCTCACCCTCATCCTGGGCAATCCGCTTTACTCAGAGTCCACCAATTTAAAAGTTAATCTCATCCAAAAACATTCTCATGGAAGCACTGAATACAATGTTCAATGAAATATCTGGGCACCAGACCCATTCAAGTTGACATAAAATTAATTGTCACACCCACTGTGAGTCTTGCATACCCATGGACTATATTTCTTTACAAATAAGTTTACTTATTTGTAGGCGTTAAATCCCATAGGATATTTCTTTTTTTCTCCCCATGGGATATATTTCTAAAGTGAAAAATTCTGTGTAAAATTATAAGATTTTAAAATACATTGTTAAATTACCTTTCAAAAACCACTATTTTCAAATTTTACTGTACATAGTATCTGAGTGCATGATTCCATCAATCTCTCTACCCACATGAGCCATGGATATTATCTTTATGGACTTTGGGTGTCATCTTTATAAAAATAAAAAGGAATTTGTTAATGTGATGGACAAAAAAAATCTCATTGTTGGACTTCTCATTTGCAGTTTTGATTATTGTGAAAGTCATATTTATTAGCATGTTTATTGTCCCTTTGTATTTCTCCTTGGCTCCTGACCTCATCATGGTTTGCAATTTTTCTATTAGCCTTTTACAGATCAGTGAAATTTAAATATGTGTTTCAACCTTCACCAGACTTCAGAAGAAGAGGCAGAGTTCCAAGCACTGAGAGCTCCCTGAAAGGACTGTGAGCCCTGCCTTGGCTTCCCTGTGGGGTCGCAGCCCAGGAGCGTTCCTCTCCCACTTAACAAGCAACAGAAAGAACAGAAATAAACAATCTAAGGACAGAGAACTGCCAAGAAAAAAAAAAGCAAAACCCATGCCCGAAAAATACCGCCACTGCCCACAGCTCCCCGCAAAGGAAAGCGAGCTTCCTGTGGGATGTGCTCATCTTACCGCCTTGTGTCCTTCGGAGCAGAGAGAGGACAGGGTCATTCTGCAGACAGGGCAGGGCCCCAGATACAATCATGCCAGCCTTTTGGGGTGAATTATTTTCATCACCTCAAGACATCAAGGAACAATCCCAGTATTGTCAATAGCATTTTCAGGTCCTGGCCCAACGTTTTTAGAGAAAGGTCTTAAATTATTTTGTCATCAAATCAAGCACAATTCCATCTCTCAATTGTGGAGGTTTTCAGAAGATACTCAGGATTTACAGGAAAAAAAAGTCTGTCTTTCTCACCATTTCTTACCCCCAGAATATTTTTGGGGGGTTATACATGGAAGGTTGGGGGATAATAGGTACCCTGTATCTCTCTGTGGGTCCATCCATGCTATGGATGGTCATTATTTTACCTTTCTTCCTCCAGAGTACAGGGTAGTTCTTTGAGTTGTTGAGGACCAGAGTCTCTCAAAGCCCTTCCAACCCAATACAGGTGACAGTTTAGGAGATCTCTGGTCTATGACCAACTAAGACCTCACTAATGTTTCTCTAATCACAATCCTTGAAGCTTTGTACCTTAGTTATTTTAACTTTTTGGAGCCTGTTTCTAAAGGCACTGATTCCAGAAAATGACCAGCAGCACATGGAAGCACTCAGGAAAACCTGGGGGATGTTGGAGGATGTCCATGGATCATTAGGAAGAAGTTCTTAGGAAACTGAATCCAGAATCTTGTTCCAGTGCCAGTCTTCCTAGTTGACTTCTGGCTGTGTGCTTGGAAGAGCTAGAATTGAAATCTGGCCTTCCTGGAGGTAGGGACAGGAGAGCACCTGCCACACAATGGAGGAGGGAGTGTGATGTTTCTGTGATCTTCTCTTAGCCACGATTCCTTGGTTGCTACACCAATGATGCGGTCTAACAGTTTGGTGAACGTCTTAGTCAGCTCAGGCTGCTATAACAAAACATACAGGCTGCGCGGCTCAAATAGCAGAAACGTAGCTTCTGCTAGTTCTGAAGGAAGGGAATCTGAGAATCACCACGGTGGGATTCTGATGCCGACTCTTTTCCTGGCTTGCAGACAGCTGCCTTCTTACTGAATCCTCACATAGGAGAGAGAGAGGGAGAAAGAGAGAGGGGGGAAGATGGAAGAAGAAGCAATGACAAATTCTATGCTCTCTCAGGAAATGTGCAACGAGAGGAAATACTTTGCAAGTTAATTGTATAATTAATAATCTTGCTCTCCAAAGAAGATGTTATGATTTAGATGTGAGGTGTCCCCCAAAAGCTCATGAGTGAGACAGTTCAAGAAGGTTTAGAGGAGAAATGATTGGGCTATGAGAGCCTTAACCCAATCAGTGAGTTAATCCCTGGATAGGGATTAACTGAGTGGTGACTGAAGGCAGGTGGGTGTGGGTCCCCGGGGGACAGCCTTTGGGGTGTATGTTTGGTGAGCCGGGCTTACTCTCTCTCTGCTTCCTGATCATGCCCTGAGCTGCTTCCTCTACCACACTCCTCTGCAATGATGCTCAGCCTCACCTCAAGCCCCAAGGAATGGAGCCAGCCTTCTATGGACTGAGACTTCTGAAACTGTGAGCCCCCAAATAAACCTTTCCTCTTCTAAAATTGTGTTGTCAGGTCTTTTAGTCATAGCAATGAAAAAGACAATACCCAGCGGTACCAGAAGAAATGATTATAACTTCTCTTAAAAGGCTAAAATTTACAGTTAAAAAATTTGTGTATTTTTAAAATACATATTATATTTATTTTTTTAAAATAGTGCACTAATGGTATTATGAGGCCCCCAGCCTTAAGATCTCATCTAGACGTGACTACCTCACCTCCAAATACCACCACCACCTTGGTGCTGGGTGGGAAATGGAGAGAAGGGCTTCAACCAGTGAGTCTTGCACAGACGGAATTCACTCCATAGCAGGGAACTTGGTTAAAACAGTGTGGTGGTCAGTTTCTACTCCAGTTCTTCGTTGCTCTTCCTCCTTTCTCTCCCATATTTCCATTATTCCTTTGCTCTGTGTGTGGTGTGAGGTCCACATCCGTAGATAACATCTGGTACCTTGCCAGCCCCGGGGAGGAGTTGAGGCCTGACTTCTGGCCTGACCGTACCCTTGAAACCTGTTAATATTTGTTTCTCATTCCTCATGCTCCACCACCGTTCAGTGACAAACTGGACTGTGTACTCTGGTCACCATGACATAATTACCATAAGTCCTCCAGCCTACTTGGAAGCAACTGGACTGAGGGTGGGCATAGATTTTTGGAAATGGTCAACTAGTAACGATCAAGGTTTTATGAGCTGGAGATCTCTATCATAAGTACTCAACTCCTCCATTAGCCATGAAGGCAGCCATAAGCAACATATAAATGAATTAATGTGGATATTTTCCAATAAAGATCATTATTTATAAACAGGGGACCCATTTGGCCCATTGGCCACAGTCTGCTGACTCCTGAATTATCTTCTTACTCTGTCTCCTGTTCACTCTTTGTTCTCCTCTCTATTCCAGCATTTCCGTGTCAAATACCGTTTTTGTTTACCTTATTTCCTTTGTCCCAACACCCAATTTCTCTGACTCGGCCTTCAGAACTTGCACTTGTTCTCTGAAGTTTTCTGCTAATGGCTAGGCTGGGTAGTCAGCAGTGTAACCCCTTAAGCCTGAGTCTGGAGCAGGTGCCTTGGCCATGGGAGGCAAAAGGCAGTCAGACAGAATGAGACGGTGGCGGAATGTTTTCCCCTGTGCTTTCAAGTACTGCAGGAATCACTGTGCACCGCATTCCCGGGGAGGATTGGGAATCCATGGATCAATGGGCATCAGTCTAATCCCGGTTGCCAGGCACCTGTAGCTATGGCAATTCACCAGTCATCTTGATTCAGATCCGTGCGGATTTCTTTGGGTAGGAAGAAGAGGGCACATGGTGACGAGCTGATGTTTGACTTGCCCACTGAACGAGGATCAGCCGTGGCAGCTGAACATCTTCATCCTGCAAAGCAGCCTTCCCTCGCGTGTCTTTATGCCCGCTTTCCTCGCAGGGGTGTTGAATGATGCGCTGCCTCCCCGATGCTTTTTCTCCTATAATGGATTTCATATCCAGAGCCTCCTCCACTGCTGCGTCTCTGGTCCAAGCCACCTTGGTCCTTCAAGCATGAATTACGCCCTGGACTCTCACCCTTTCCCTCCCACAGCCACCACGTGGAACCTCCACCCAGCAGATCATGTCATCTTCCAAAATAAAACAGATCATGTGGTTCCTGCGCTCAAGATCTTGCAGCGACTCTGCAGAGTAAAAGTCAAAGTGTTTACAAATGCTTGCAAGACGCCAAATAGTCCCTCTCCCACCTATTGATGTTCTGGCTTCATCTGCAACTCTCCCTGGCCCTGGCTCCGCTCCAGCCACAGACCTCTTGCTGTTACACAAATGCTCCAACCGGGTTCTGCCCGCTTCACATCTTGACTGCATTCAGGTCTCTGTTCCAATATCACATTTTCAGTGAAGTCTTCTCTACTTTTTTATTGAAAGAGATGTGCCACGCCTTTTCTCCAGTGCACTTATACTGACAGACTCTATATCTGCTTCTTTATCTGAGTATCCTCTCTGCTCCACTAGAATATAAACCTCAAAGGGGCAGGGATGCAGTCCACTCAAATAACATAATCCACTGTCAATATATATCATACGTAGACATATTATATATAGTGGACCCTCCGTTATGTATATTATAATACGTGTGTGCATTTGTGTGTGCTTGCATATTTTGGTGAATGAATGGGTGAATGAATAAATAAATAAAGGTGATGTGTGGATTTTCACTATGTCCCCAAAGTCCTTCCTTTGTTAAAGAATCATCTGTTAAAAATGACCCACATGTGGGATTTTGTCCTTGTTTGAGGTAAAGATAAAGCAATTAAGACCATGTGAAGATATTAGAACCAGTAGCTCTGGTGAGAGTGGCAGAATGGATGAAATTCTGCCCAAGTAAGAACTATTTCTAGAATATAAATATTTTGTGTTATATTTTGTGTTCTTACACATGACATCGTATTTCATTTCTCTGTTTGTCAAAGTGAGAAAAAATGTATATTACATATTTGTATGGAGTGAGGAGTAAGTTAGCTTTTCCTAAAATGTGTTCCATAGAACCTTAAATTCAAGGAGTTGTTCCAGGGAAGAAAGGGTCCCTTAGTGTGTCAGTTTGGGAAAGCCTCAAATTATGATAGCTAACAATTATAGCAGTTAATGTTGATTGGTTATGACTACATACTGGCCTCGGTGCTGTGCATTTTTCATACCTATCTCTTTAATCTTGTTTACCCCTTGGACTCCTAAGACACTTTAGCATATCAAAGGCTCTGAGAAGGTCTGTAGTAAAGAAACCTTTTACATTTCCTTTAGCCCAGCAAACTTATTTGCTTATAGAACCATTTATTTTCCCAACACCCTAGGGATACTCCTTAACACCTCATGAGTCTATAGTTCTATAAAACACAAATTGAGAATGCTGCTCTAGATAAGGGAATTAAAAAGAGGAGTAGAATTATAGCAAAACAGATCATTGTAAGGAACTAAATAAGCTTGACCTTTAGGGTCTTTTAAATTAAGATAGCTATCTGCTGGACTCCAGATGATAAGTAGTGATAGCATCTTCTTAGGCCCAGTAACATAATCTCCCTTTAATTGTCCAAGAAAATAAAATTGTGTTTCTAAGGATCGATACCTCCCTAAGCAAAACTTTTTCATGTTCTTTGGATAGATCCCCTGGTTTTACTAATCTAAACCCTGTCCATTAAAAATAAAATGCTGCTTTGGGAAGGGATTCTTAATGCTGTCAGGCTGGATCATTGTTCTTTTTTATAATTTTAAGATGGAAACTAGAGAATAGAGAAGTAATGAAAGCGTGTTGAGTGTGTGAGGCTGGGTGCGTGTGTGTTTGTGTGTTCTTGGAGCTTTTTCTGGCCATGGAATATGGCCTTATACACTGTACCACAGGACGGGTCTACATAGTCTCCTTGTCCAGTACTGCAGCTGGTGGACACATGTACTGGGCCTTGGGGGTTGCTGGAGAATCATTGGAAGGAATCATTCCTCAGTCAGATGATAGAGGTGGGCAGGGGAGTTAGTGGAGCTTATGGAGGAAAGGAAACCCTAAGGATGGGAAAGTCCATCAGAAAAGGCAGTCCGTGGGCTGGCCACACCTGCATTTCTGCGTAAATCTGTTCTTCCCAAATGAAGCTTCCCTTGGTGAATTTTTATGCCGACTTAACGATTCTTGCGATGATGATCTGCAACCACGGTTCCTACATTGGTAATATGCGGCTCAAGTTTCCTTGAGAAAGCACCTGCTTTCTTGCTCCGACTGAGACTTGAAACATTCAAGGCAGTGAAGAAAGCAACATGAAGAATGGGAGCAGATTATGAATCTAACATCATTTACCTCTTCTGAAAAGTCAGTGAAGTGGGCAAATGATTCTGTGCTTCTGTTTCCTCAAATAATCCTGTCTTTTCTTGAGATAGAAAAGGAAGCGATTTCCAGATCACTAGGAAGAAGCGTGAGCAGAAAGATCAAGTCTGAAAGCACAGGACCTTCCCAGGGTGCGGGGCACAGCCCAGGGCACCAGGAGCCTGTTGCTTCTTGGGAATGCAGGAGATAGGGGAGAGGAGAGGGATGGAGGAATGAATGAATGCCTCTACTCACACCCGGCTTATATTTTTTAAAGTGGAGTTTTGCATCCAGGAGTTCAGGATGCGAGTGAGGAAAAGGGCATCAAAGGAGCCACAAAACCTGCCGTGTGGCACTATCCAAACAGACTCCGTGTATTTTAACTCAGTCAATCCTCATCATGATCACATGGGGCATAGTTCACTCTTGTTCTCATCTAATAGATGGGGAAACTGAAGCAGAGGTAATCCGTGACTTTCCCGAGCCTTCCCAGCTGGGAGGTGGCGGGGCCAGGATAGGAACCCACGTAGGCAGACTCCAGAGTCTGTGTTTCAAACACTTAGTTACACTGCCCAGAAATAGGGCAGGATTGGAGCTAACCCTGGGACCCAGACCAGCCCTCCTGTCACTTCCCCCATCGAGTCTGAGTTTTCCCACCTGTAAAATGAGGACATTAGTTGTTCCCATCCCACAGGGCCATTGTGATTGTGTGTGTGTGTGTGTGTGTGTGTATGTGTGTGTGTGTGTTTTAAGAGAGAGGGACAGAGAGAGAGAGAGAGAGAGAGAATCAATAATTTTATTTAGTTTTTCATGTTGCTTTTGTTGTTCTGACACTTTGTTGTGTACATGGTGCTGGGGTTTGAACTTGTGTCCTTGCACATGCCAGGCAAGCACTGCAACCTCTGTGCCACCACTCCAGCCCCCATTTTGTTTGTTTAATGAAATAACACATCCATAATATGCTTAGTAGTCTGGCACCCAGAAAGCTCCTAATAACTATGAGCAGTTTAAAAGATGAGCTCGGGAGGAAATTTGGATCACATTAATTTAACACTGTAAAAGGGAACAGGACCCAACATCTGGAGCAGTGCTGTCCAATAGGAGGGACAATGATGATGGAAAGCTTCTCAGATGGTGACTGCATATGGCTATTGAACACTAGAGATGTGGCTAGTGCTCCTGAGGAACTCATTTTTAATTTTATTTAATTGTAATTTAGTAGCCATAACAGTTGCCTGGAGAGGTGGGCAGTAGAAGGTGGATGGGCAGTACTATGGCTAGGATAAGTGCCCCTCAAAGTCCCATGTATTCAAGGCATGGTCCCCAGCTTGTGTGGGATTGGGGCTTAGCAGGAGGAAGTTAGGTCACTGGTGGTGTACCTTTGGAGGACACACTGGGACCCTGGTTGGTTCCTCTCCTTCTCTTACAAGCCTCCAACTTCTTCTGCCCAGAACTTTGGTCATGATGTACTGTCTCACCTCAGGCCCCAAGCAACAGACGAGCAGACCATACACTGAGCCCTCCTACACTGTGAGTCAAAAGAAACTTTTCTTTTCTTTAACTGATTATCTTGGGTGTTTTGTTATAGTAACAAGAGGCTAACTAACATGGATGGGTAGGGCCAGCAAGGGACAAGGGGAGGAATTAACAGGAGACGGGGAAACTTGTGGGTGTGATGAATGTAATCATTCTCTTGATTGTGGTGATAGTTTTGTAGGAGTATACAGATGTTAAAACTTATTAAGTTGTCCAATTTATGAGCAGTGTCTTGTATTTCATACATTCCCATATAAGGATTTTAAATGACCAAAACAAACTAACAAAAAAGCGCGACCACCTCAGGATGAATTCAGCTCGCCCATGGCTTCCAAATTGGTGTTTGAATGGAGTTTCTAGGGGAGCCTTGCTGTTCTCTGAGCTTCTGGGGCTGCACACTGAGGGAGAGGAACAGCTGGCTGAGCTCAGCCTCCACCTCTGCTGCCCCCAGAGAAGCCGTCCACAGGCCTCTCGTCTCTGATAGAGCTTCTCAAGCCTTCAGGTCACTGGCAAAGCCAGTTAGAAGCCTCTGCAGGAGTGGGCTTCAGAGACTGGCATAGGCCCCGGGAGGCTGCTGGAGGAGTGGGGAGAGCAGAAGGGTGTGGTGGGGTGGGATGTGGGAATGCGCTGCACCCTGAGAGGGATGTAGGAAAGGTCAGCGTCGCTGACCTTCCTGCTGCAGATAAAGTCCAGGGAAGGGCGGCTCCCTGGGAATGCAGACAGTGCTCACAGCACTCCCTCATCCCAGAGCAGACCTTCAAAAGCCCAGGGTGTGGCATGGGAGTGGCAGTAGGAGTCTGCATGGTATCACGAAGAGGTTCTTAGGTTGTGGTGCAGCCAGGAAGTCTGGGGTAAGAAAGCCAAGTCCCAAGCTCCCTCTTCTGGGACTCTGATTCAGACGGTCTGGAAGGACAACCTGGGGAATCCCAAGTGCTCCAGTGAGTCCAGGGACCATGCCATAAGAGAGCAGGTGGAATGAACTAAGCACTGGCTCCAATCCCAGCAGCCCTGGCTGTGTGACCTTAGGCACATGTTTGATCTTTCAGAGCAAGGGATCCTCATCTACAGTAGCTGCTTTTGGCTTAGGTGTTGTTCGGGGCTGAATTTGTATCCTCCATCAAATTTGTGTGTTGCAGCACTAACCCTCACTACAATGGAATCAAATTTAGTAATACAGTCTTTTTTTTTTTTTTTTTTGGTGGGGGTGGGTACCAGGGATTGAACCTAGAGGTGCTTAACCACTGAGCCACATCTTCAGATCTTTTTTAAAATTTTTTATTTTGAGACATGGTCTTGCTAAGTTGCTTAGGGCCTCACTAAGTTGCTAAGGCTGACTTTGAACTTTCGATACTCCTGCCTCAGCCTCCTGAGCAACTGGGATTACAAGTGTTCACCACCATGGCCAGCTTAGTAATTAGGGGCCGGAGTGATGGGTCAGCAGTTCGAAAGCTTGCCTGGCATGCGTGAGGACCCAGGTTCAAACCCCAGCACCACATCCACAACAAGGAGTGTCAGAGAAACAAAGGCCAGATGAAAAAATAAATAAAATTGATTCTCTCTTTTTCTCTCTCTTAAAAAAAGGAGAGATAATTAAATTTTAATGAGGTAACAGGGAGGGGGTGGGAGTAAGCAGAGACCAGGACACAGACATGCATAGACAGAAGGCCACTGAAGACACACGGAGAGGACAGTAATCTGCAGATCCAGGAGGGGGCCTCAGAAGAAACCAAGCCCACCGATGCCTTGGTCTTCCACTGCTGCCTGCCAGATCTATGAGAAAATAAATTCCTGAGGTTTGAGTCACCCAGTGTGTGGTGGTTCCTATGGCAGCCCTAACTGTCTGATACTGGTGGGAAGCTCTGTGTGCAGCACCAGGCCCAGAGAGGAGCCCACAATGTGGGAGCTGCAGTGGTTGCTAGTACTGATCACCTGAAAACAGCAACCAGAGACTCCCAAGGGCCAAGAAGGAATCCTCTGGCTTGGGGCTGCTTTCCCGGGGGAATCATGTTCCCACTGTGTCTTGCAGACTGGAGGCTCTCTGCCCAGGAAGAGTGGGCAGTGCCTGGTGTCAGCCAGCCATCCCTGGGTTGCAAGGAGAAGAGTATCTCTTTTCTCCCAGCAAAATGTTGGCATGGGGCAGAAACCTGTCATGGTGTTGTGCTAACAGCCAGTGGAGGCTAGATGGGAATAACTCTTACAAAATAGCAAACTGCTAACAAGGAGCCTGGGCATCACGCTTTTAAAAGGCATGCTGAGCTTTCAGGGAATTTAAGCAAGAAATCAGCAGAAACCACAGTCAGGGGGAGATGGGATGCATTTGCCTATGTCAGAGCCACGCGGGGAAGTGTTTGACGAACATTTTGTGAAGCTTTGCACCCTTCCTCCCCACGTGGCCAGGAGTGCCTTCTGCTGGTTCCCACAGTGCCTACCTCTGTTCTGAGTCTGAGCTCAGTGTTTCCGGAGTGTTTGCTTGCCCTCTCCCCATGCAACTGCGGACTCCTACAGACCGGGATTTTGCAATGTTTATCTCTGTCTCCCAGGTGGGTGTTGAATGGAAGCTTGAGCAATTGAGTGTCTGAAGCTAGTACTCCCGCGTTCTCTATAATAAGGTATTTTCTCTGAATCAGGCACTGTTCCATGCATCTTAAAAACACTAACTCATTAAATCCTTTAACCAGCCTTTGAAATACGTGCCACAAGGTACAGGAAAGCAAATCCCTTGCTCAAGCTCCCACACCCAGTAGGAAGGTGGATTCAGAGCCAAGGAGTCCGACTGCATCATTCAGCTGCAGAGCATTCTGCCATCACCATGGGTTTCCACTTCCTTTCCACACCAAAGTTTTTTTTTTTTAAGAGAGAAAGAGAAATAGAATCAATTCTTATCTAGTTTTTCGTCTGGCTTTCGTTTCTCCAACACTAAGCTGTATACGTGTTGCTGGGGTTCAAACCTGGGTCCTCGCGCATGCCAGGCAAGCGCCGCAACTGCTAAGCCACCGCTCCAGCCCCGACATCAAAAGTTCTTTTATTTATTTATTTATTTAAAGAAAGACAGACAGTGAGAGAGAGAGAGAGAGAGAGAGAGAGAGAATCAGTTTTATTGAGTTTTTCATGTGACCTTCGTTGCTCAAACACTTCACTGTGTACGTGGTGCTGGGGTTCGAACCCGCATACTTGTGCATACCAGGCAAGCACTGTAACCACTGAGCAACCGCTCCAGCCCCCATCAAAAGTTCTTAACCATTTTTGTGCTGTGTTGTCCTGGAGTTCCAGATCTGCCTAGGAACTCTTTCTGAGAATAATACTTTTAAGACCATAAAGAGGCATAAGATTAACCAATTATAATGAAACATAAAACCAATTATAATGAAGTGCAATTGTAATGAAATGCAGCCTTAAAATATGTAAAATATCCTCATTTGTTAATTTGTGAGATTATAGTATACAGGTTTAATCAGTAACACATGAAATGTCAAAAAGTCTGCAGTGGATTTGATCACCACTGTAATTTCCAAACTGTCACAAGTGATGTTTAGAGGCATCAGAAAGTGATATTTGGAAATAGGCATCTGTAACAACTATAAAGTGACTGGGAGATCTGAGATTTCTGTTGGTCACCAACAGATGCTGCTCATCCTACTGTGGCTTGTTGTTTATATTCATAGTAGAAGGAAATGATACAGTTCAGTTAGAAACAAGCAAGATTGAAGATGGGCATTTCTTCAGACCCCCTGGTTTCAGGAGTTCTGCATGGACCCTGGTTGGGGACCTCTATTCTAGGTTCATTTATATTCAAAATGTGGCCCAGCATCACCTGGAAGCTTGTTGAAGTACAGAATTTCAGCCCCCACCCTAGACCTGCCTTTCAATAGACCTGCAAAATACATGCTTGCTTTGGTTAGATCAGAAAAGAGCTATCTTCTGGAACAATGTAGAAGCACAGATTGTGTGATTTATAGCTACCATTCTCTCTGCCTTTTGTAAGCAAATTCCAGGGAGGAGAGTAACTTCACTGACTGGTGACATTGGCACCATGGCCCCTCTGGGTGTACTTGGTTTCACAATGCCTCTTTGGGGTCACCTGTCCACAGGGCAAGACTACTTTTATTCTGTATCTTTGCTTCCTACAGAGGACTGACGGGTAGGTCTTCTCCTTGGAGAGGGGAGCCAGCAGTCATCCGCTGCTCCGCCAGTGGCCAGGGGTACATCAGTACATTTCATGAGGATGATTATTTTGGGTCTCAGACCCAAGGCCAGTTCTCCAGTCTAGCTTTTTCAGCACTAGAAGAGAAACAGTTTTAATTTTCTTCTTGGCTCTATTTCTCAACTGGTACTGAAGCTTCTGAGGAAGAATCTGATGAACTAGCCCCTCAACGCCCAACAGTACTGGCTTCTAGAAAACTTAAATCCAAGCATTCAAGACTCTAAGAATTCATCTCTGTAATAAGCCCATCATTCCTATAGCCCTCCTCTTGTTTTTCATCGCATTTTCCTCTTCCTTTGAATTTATGTTCTCTTTCTGTTATGTTAACTTGTGCTATTTTCTCTACCCTGAGAAGCTTCCTTAAAACATTCTTAGAATCAGTCAGGTGCACATATTCATAAATAAACAAAGATACAAACACAGACAAATCAGTAGGCAAGGCTGAGTAGGGAGAGGCTGAACCTATCTAGGATGTTCACATTTCCTAACTTCAGGGGGTGCTGTTCTTGTTATTTCTGTAAATAATGCTCTTCTGAGCAGAACAAGGGTCTACAAGGCAAACAGTGGAATTATGCAACTGGTGGCTGTGGTCCAGGACTTTGGACAAATTTAGTCTTTGTACATTACTCCGCAATGTGTTATTGAGAAAGATTAAAAAAACATTCTGGTAACCAAGGGCATTTGGTGGAGGCTGCTCATTTGTAAAAATGTTCTTAAAACATTCTAAAAATGGTCTACACTCTTGGGATGCATGGATGAATGGAGTTGGCTTCCCTCTTTGCTTAGCTTAGAGTATTCAATGCTTTGAAAGCCAGGAATTGAAGCACGACATAGAGATAGGATTATGCCATTTTCCTGCTAAATGAGACCAAATGCTTCACTGCGCTTACAGTAATGGAGCACTTTGTTTGGGCTACAGGCACTGTAAGATCTAGCTTCCCTGCTTCTTTTAGCAGCCTCACGTAGAAGCACTCTCTGAAGCTCCTTCCATTCTCAGGGTCTCTGTATCTACTTACTGTTCCTTCTGCCCAAACACCCTTCCCCATATCTTCACCAGTCCAGTGTTTATCATCACCATTGGGACTCAAATGTTACTCTCTCCAGGAAGCTTTTGCTGAACCCTCACTCCATCAATCAGCTCTGGTCACGACTCTCATCATAACGCTAATGAGTCCTTGTTCTGGCCTTGACTTTTTGTTTTCTGTTGTTTTTCTACCAGACTGTAAGCTCCCGAGAACAGTCTGAGCTTGTCTTATTCTTTACCGCTCAATTGCCAGGGAGGCCAGCAGGGCCCGGTGCATAGCAGAAGTTCGGATGGAACAAGGGGAAGCATCTATTAGGCATGGCTACAGCCTTGGAAATCGTATTGGATGATGGCAAACATAAATGTGAAAGAGAGCTTAGATTATTATTTTTATTTATTTTTTAAAAAAAGAGGGACAGTGAGAGAGAGAGAGAGAGAGGCAGTTTTATTGAGTTTTTCATGTGACCTTCGTTGCTCAGACACTTTGTTGTGTGTGTGGTGCTGGGGTTCAAACCCGCGTACTTGTGCTTACTAGGCAAGCACTGTAACTGCTGAGCCACCACTCCAGCCCAGATTATCATTTTTAAAGTGGTGTAAGCTATCATTTTAAAAAGAGGACAGAAAGGATGGATTCCATGCATTCGTGTCCTGACATGGGAAGAGGCTATTGTTTGTGAGATGAGTCAGCAGTGGGGTTCACTGGGAGATGAACTACTCTCCTATCTTCCAAAATGCGAGACAACAGAAAATGGGTTGAAATTGCATGTGAAGAAGAAAGATTAGACATCAAGAAATTTCTGAATCTCAAGAACGATGAGATTGGACCTGAAAGATAGCATATCATGGTGGCGAGAAGCTGAACTCTCGGTTCAATTTCTGGATTTCTTATTTACTACCTCTGCAACTTTGGATAAATTACCTTAATTCTCTGTGTGTCATTTACTTATTTATTTTTATTTTATTTTATTTCATTTCATTTTATTTATTTTTTAAAGAAAGAGGGACAGCAAGAGAGAGAGAGAGAGAGAGAGAGAGAAAGAGGGAGAATGAATTTTTAATTTAGTTTTGCACATGACTTTCCTTACTCCAAGACTTCATTGTGTACGTGGTGCTGGGGTTTGAACTAGCATACTTGCACATGCCAGGCAAGTGTCGTAACTGCCGAGCCACCACTCCATCCCCTATTTATTTATTTTTAGAAAAAGATGATCATAACAGTACCCACCTCATACACAGGATGGATATGTAATTTATTCTTCAAATGAAAGCACCTTTAAGAATGAAAGGGAGGCAGCAGGTGCTGTTAATAATTTTGGCTGGAACATTAGGTGTAAATTGGGACTATACCCAGCACACAAAGTATAGTCTTTCTACTGATAAGGTGTTTTAAGGACAAAGAAATGAATATGCATCAGTCTCTTAGAGGCACATCTCACCATGCAAAGCTAGCTACCACCATTAGAAAGTGGTCTTCTCTGGTGCTGGAGTGGCGGCTAAGCAGTAGAGCACTTTCCTGGCATGAGTGAGGACCTGAGCTTGAACCTCAAGTACTTCATACACAACTAAGGGTTGGAGAAACAAAAATCAGAAGAAAAAATTAAATAAAACTGATTTTTTTTTTTAAAAAGCTGGTCATCTCTCTGGAGACTTTACAAAAAAAAATAAAGGACACTGGACAATATGGGAAGGAACTCATATCTACAAGTATATCAGGATTTAGAGGCTTAATTTTTTTTTTAGTTTTCTTCCTTTTTAATCTTTGTTTTTTAAAAAGTTGAAGTATAACACCCTTAGAAGAATATACATATAATAAGCACATAGCTCAATTATCATGAGGCTAGCATCCAGAAGCCACCTAGTACCACTTGCTCAGATCAAGAAATAGAATATCACAGAACTCAAAAACCTCTTCAGGTCCCTTCCCAATCACCAACCTGCTACGTCCGCCCCAGGATTAAATACTTTCCTGACAACCTACACCTTTGATGAGTTTTGCCTGTTTTTGAAATATATACTGGCTGTATGCCTTTGCATCCGAATGGAGTAGGGCTCTATTAATCTCACCGCTGGGTAATATTCCCTTGTGTATATATACATCATGGCTTATTTATTGATCCCACTGTTGATGGACATTTGGGTAACTTCTAACTTTTGGCTATTATGAAAAATGTTGCTGTGACCATTCTTATCTTTTGGACTGTACAAGCGCATGCTCTGTTTATGTTAGATCTAGGAGTGCATATGTTCAGCTCCAGTGGACTGAGATGAGCATTTGCCCAGGATCGTTGCACTAATTCACTCTTCTACCAGGATATGTGAGAATTCCATCCCTTCTCATTTTTACCACTCTTGGCATTGGTGGTCTTTCTATTTTTGCCTTGCTGGCGCTTATCTCCTTATAGGATTTTAAAATGTCCATGAATTCTACCAAATGATAACACCACCATACGCTGCCATTGCCTAGGTGTCTGCTAAGTGTCAGGCACTTTATCAGATGCATCCGAGATTTTACTTCATTTGATCCATGCATGAATTCTCCGACTGAGGTGCAGTTGTCCCTTTCACAGATGAGAACCAGAGGGATTCAATAATTTACTCAAGCCCACAGTTCTGAAGAGGCAAGGTTAGGACTGTGACCTCTGTGCTGCTGAGTCTGCAGGTGTCAAGATGAGGGACTGAAATGGCAGCCTCAGTAGGGCAATGAGAGTGCTGAACCCAGCAGCTGTCTGACTGCCTGCGTGATGGGTTCTGGAGAGAGGTGGGGCGGGCAGGAGGTACAGACTCTCTCTTGGTCTCATCACACCTCTCTGAGACAGCCCCTTTGTTCCCAGGGGACAAACATTTTGAGGGTGTTGAGTCAGACTGCTTGCGTGGGCATCTTGATCTAGCAACAATGGGGGCTTAGGTGGAGCTGGTCCTTCCTCTTCCTCCTCCTGAACGTGCTTGAGTCGTTTGACGATGCCCCTTAGGTCCCTCTATGCTGGAGTGGGTTGGCCTCCTTTGTCCAGGATAATGTTGATCTCGTCACTCTGCCCTTGGGCAGGAGTCCCTGCCAAGATCCTTGAGTTGGGAGCCTGTGATAATGATCCAGGAAGGAAGTTGTGTAAATGCAGATCACGTTTGGGAGAAGCTCCACTTCCCCAGGGGACTTTCTGAGATTCTCCACTTGCCTACCTCTGTTCTCTGTGACAAACCTGGATCTCCTCATAGCAACTATATGCTTTCCGCCACAAGGACCAATGGAATATTCTTTGAGCACTCTGTGTTCTTTCATGTGTGATAGAGGAAGTTGGCAGAACCACCTGGTGGCTTTTCTCCAACCTCCACTTTCCCACAGTCTATCTGGAAGCCTAGAAAAATGAAACAAGTCTTTAACATAGGAATTGGTAACCTTTTACATTGTTAAATAAACATGGATAGCAAAACTACAAAGCAACAAACAAAATCAAGACAACTTAACAAATTATTTCTATGCTAAGCATTCTTGTAACTACAGCAGAGGACATCACCGACCATCCCAGAGGCCCTTGTGTGCCCCAACTCGTCACTAACCCGTCATCCTCCCCAAAAGTATCCACTCTCCCTCTCTTGTGGAATTTTGTCCCTGAGTTATTTCATACGGTTTTATCACCCAAGTATGCATCCCTAGACGCTCTAGCAGAATTTTGCTTTTGAGGGGGATCAAGTGTTTATTCAGACCACAGTGCAGACAAAATGGCCCACGGAAGCCTTCTCTTGTCTCTCCTTAGCTGCCTCCTGCACATCGGTTCCTCCTTCCCTGTCTACTTCCCTTGCACATTGTTCAATGCTCCGGGGCTCCCCGACTCCCATGGCCCCCTAGCCCCCATTTTGACCGCTTTCTTTTGGGACTCAGCTCTTGGAAATCCTGGTAGACATCATTCCCAATCTCCCTCCTTATGCCTCTCTGTTTCCTTGTGTTGAGGATGATTTGTGTTCTCATTGACTTCTGGAAAAGTCCGTTCCTCACTTCAAGACCTAGGTCTGAAGATTCTTCTTCTTCTATGAACACTTTACCAGCGCTCTCTGCAGACTTATTTTCCTTTCTTTTGTGTTCTCAAAGCGTATCTTACATGCTTTAATTATGTGTTCCCTTGGCTACACATTTACGTTCTAATCACATTTGTCTTCCGGTTGGCAGGGTCCTGAGACATCTGGCATCTAGTAGGTGATCAATAAATGCACAAGAACCAGGAAGGCTTATGTATATTCTTCATAACAAAGATGTTGGGTGGAGTGAGTGCTCACAAAAATAATAAGCTGGGAGTGGACAGAAGCAGGCATATTTTTAACATTGTCAAGTAACAAACCCACAGGACATCTAAAAAATATAGTTGGAAAATATGGGGTGAGGAGACACTTGGGTATGTTCCAAAGAAGATCAAATAGTGCCCTTGTGAAAGTGCAAGCTTTGAGCTAGCAGAAAGATTTAGCTCCCCCACCCCCGCCATTTTTGTTAAATTAAAAGACATTTTATAGTTCAGGAAAATCTTTAAAATATGCCAACCACTTAAAAAAACAAAGTGATATGCATAATGGTTAGCAAATATTAAACAGTATAAAAAGTTTGGAATGAAAAGGCCTTTCTTATCCACCTCCCTCTTGAGCTACTAGTTCAGTTTTATGGAATCTTTTGAAGAAAATTCCTCAGCACTGTTTCAGGGGTTCATTGACCACGTCAAATATCTCAGTAGAGACCTGTGGTCCAGAGTGGACTTCGGTATTTATCAGATCTGGTTCTAATCCATTACTCATTACCTGCTTGACCTGCCAGAGGCAAAATTTTCTCCAAAATATTGAGCTAAACTTTGACTTAACTCTCTCCTTATCCCCCTCCTTAACTGTGGATTCTAAAGATAAACATTTTTCTTCCTCTTGCCTCTTTTCCGGATGTTTCATTGTTTAATCTCTTAGATTGAAAATCAAAAAACCCAAGTCCTGTCTTATTTAGCCACAAAGTCTCTGTGAGATCTTGGTAGTTTCCTTCAGCCCCTACTCAGCGTGACCTTGGGGACCCCCCAGGCTCTTCTATATATGACCTTGGATAGGGTCTCTGTGTGGTCATGGATAGTCCTCCCATACTCCCTGGATTTGAGCTCTTCATCTGAAAATGAGCAGATTCTGCAACCTGGGTCCTTTAGACTCTGAAATCTTATGACAGTAGCTCAAGGAAGTGACAGATCTCACGAAGGTACCCTCAACCTGTTTTTCCATATGACCTGGAACACACACATGATCCAGGCCCAAGATCCTGTTTAGAAAGTGCAGTAGTGAACTCTTCCCTGCCCCAGAAGCCTATTATGGAATGAATGAATGAATACCTGAACACTTTGATCTCTCCTTTGTGGGGGAAGGACGATATGAAGACAGGTCTTGCTTATTATTATTTTTAGAAATTGCCTGCAGGGGGACCAGACAGCACTGTTGGCAAAAGGTCTGCAGCAGACTACTTGAACAGGAGCCTCCTTCCTCAGCCAGCCTGCCTGTTGATTTGAAATCTTGGGGGCACTCAGGGGAAGAGTGGTTCTGCAGCTCAGGGTGACAGAAGAATAGAAAATGAGTGTCCATCCAGAATATTTACGGTCGCTTTATGTTTCCCAGTGTGTGCAGGCAGGCATGTTGCACAAAGACATGTTTAAATCAATATTGGGGATATTTTTTTGCAGGGCTTACAGTGATTTAGGTTTTTTAAATATATGTAATGCTGCATTTCTAGTGTGCTGGAAGATGGAGGATATACTCAATTCTTTTCCAGAGGATGGTAAATCACAGAGCTGTGACAGAGATGCGAAATGGGCATTAAGCAAAAATAGGCAGGCAGAGGTGAGCACTCTAAACCATCAAGTCTGTTTCAGTGTTAAAATGGATTTGGGTTTCCGGTTCTATCTCCAATTAACTTAAGCTCTTCAGAATTGGTGGGGAGTGTGGGGGGTAGTTGGCGGTGGGGCCTGGAGTGAGAAAGAATCAAGGGTAGGGAAGGACTGGGGAGAAGGCAAGCACCTTTTAGAAAATCTTATGCAATGTGAAATTGTAAATAAGGTTGGATGTCACAAGCTGCATCAGACGCAATCAAAGGATTTTAGCAGACACTTCACAAAAAATGGAAATCCAAATGGACAATGAGGTTATTGTATTAGACAGTTTTTCAGGGCTATGACCCAAGAAAATGACAAGAACAATTTTAGAAGCACAAAGTTTGTTTTAGGGCTCACAGTTTCAGAGGTCTTCATCCATGGAAGGCTGACTCCATTTTTGGGGGCTTGAGGTGAGGCTGAACAGCATGGCTCCAGGGAGCAGGGAGCTCAAGGCATCACATTAGGAAGCAGAGCAGAGCAGAGAGCTCCATGCCAGACACAGAATATATACTTCCAAGGCACATCCCCAGTGACCCACCTCCTCCAGCCACCCCCTTCCAGCCTACCTTGCCTGAGAATCCCCAAAGGGGATTAACACAGAGCTGGGGTTAAGACTTTTCTAACCCAATCATCTCACCTCAGCCTTCCCAAATTGTCACATTGAGCTTTTGGGGGATATCTCACATTCAAACAGTAACAGTTATGAAAAAGTGCTTAACTTCATCGGTTGCTAGGGAAATGCAGGTTTAAGTCACAGAAATATTACTACATATCCATCAGACTGGCTAAAATCAAAAGGACTATCAATACCAAATGCTGAAGATGCAGAGCAATTGGAATGCTCATGTGTTAGTGGAAGGCGTGCACATTACAAACAACTTTGTACCAAAATTCTTGGAATATTGTTTGGAAGTATCCTAAAGGTAAACTTATGCCCATTCCATGGCTTGATAATTCTACTCTTCATAGCCATTAAAAGGCATGCACAAGATTTCTTGATCATGTCACTGATATTCAAAATGGCCCAAACCAGTATATAACTCAACTGTTCATCAACAGTGTAATGTAGAAATAGAATGTGGGACATTTACAGATTACCCTGCAATGAGAGGGAACATACTGCTGCTATGTAGAGAAATTTGGATAAATTTCACAACTACAGTGTTGAGAAAATCAAGCCTGATTCAGAAGAGCATTTATTGTCCAACTTCACTGTAAGAAGTTTAAGCAAACAAAATTAATCCATGGTGAGAGAGAGAAGATCAGTAGTTGGCTTTTGGAAATGGTGTTGATTAGGAAGGGTGTGAGTGCTGGAAATATCTATAGTTCAACTTAAGTGGCTACACATGTGGAAACAAATGTAAAAGCTTGTTAGGACTTACACCTTGGGTTTGATTGACATGCTACCATGTCACTCAAATAAAAAAAAAAACAAAATAAACAAAGAGACCCCATTTGATTCTAAATTATCATGATTTAGAGTCTATTACGATGTTGGGAAAAAGAGACTTTCCTGTGTCTTCCCCTTATGCTGCACGTTCCTCAAGGGCTATGACTACTGAATATCACTGTGGAACCCACAATGTCCAGGGACACTATATGCCTACTGAGTAACTTTGCTCAGTGTTTAGGATCTTCCTTTTGGTGGGCACTTGGACTGAGGTGCTATTTTGACATTTTTCTTCCTTTTAGAATACTAAAATTTTATTTCCCAAGTTGCATCCCATAAGGCTTCTAGATAAAGGTAGAACTTTTCAATTAACTCTTCCTGCTGTTATAAATAGTAAAGTGGCGTACAGGGCTGAAGCCATCCTTCCCCTGGAGACATGCTTGTATTAGAAGAACACACACTTTAGAATCAAGTAAGTTTGGGGCAGACTTCTAGCTCTGTTACCTCCAACTTTGTCTAAAATAAGGTTTGTATTGCAGGACTATGATAGGGGTTAAAATTTTAATTTTAGGAAAGCACCTTCTACACAGTAGGTGCTTAATCCATGTTGGTCCCTTCACTCCTTTGTTATCCTCTTTTCCTGGTGAGAAGGAGCATTTTTGTGATGCTCCGTAACCCGCTTCCCAATTATGTGGACACTTGTACTTTGAACTTCTGTTTATTATCTTGCTTGTGCAACACAGAAAACAATTCCCAACTTCCCTCTGAGAATGATCCAGAACTCTTTACGGAAGAAAAATGGTCCTTTCAAGGTTGGGACGAGGATGTACAAGTCTGAAAGTAAAATTCCATCTTTCTGTGTTTCTTCATGCATTTCTTCAGAACTTTAATGTCGGCTCAACTTCAAAAGTTATACCAAATCATTTATTAGACTCTTTGGGGGTAGTCCATTAACTAAAAACAAACGCATAGGACACGCCTCACATCCATCAACATTAAAAGATTTAAGCCTCCACGTGTGCCAATCGAGCTTCAAACCCCTTTCCCCATGATTGCCTCATGTCTCCCCGAAGGTCAATAGTAAGTTGTTAAAAGGAAATCAGGTAGAAGGAATGGGCTTCAACTTTTAATTTGAGGGGAAAAGGAGACATTAAACTATATGTAATTAGGAGCTCCATAGTCCTGAGTGTGGATGCTTTCATAATTCTAATGAAGGTTAAAGAAGTTAGGTTAGGAGATTGCAGAAAATGAGAACCTCATGTTAATGGCTCTGGAGGACCACTCATTTTGTTCCAATCAAAAGGGGAAAGAATAAAGTAAGCTATGATAGCTTGTGAAGGTTGAGCAATTGTGTTAAGTCAGCTTTTCCCGGCTGGGACCAAATACCTGAGAATAACAAACTCAGAGGAGGAAAGGGTTATTTTGGCTTAGGGGTGTCCACTCTTAGCTGGATTCATTGCTGGAGGCCTGCAGGAAAGCCACAGATCTTGGCAGAGAGGGCATGCTGGAGCACAGCTGCTCAGGGTGACTGGGAAGCAGAAAGAGGGGGGAGAGAGAGAGAGAAAGAGAGAGAGAGAGAGAGGGAACCTTACAGAGGAACGGGCTGGAGGAAGGGTCAGGGACAGAAACACCCTTCCCGGGCAGGGCATGTGACCTACTTCTTTGTCTGGGACCTGCCTCCTACAGTTTCTGCCACTTCCTCATAATGGCATCAACTATGGTCCCTCAATGGATTAATCCACTGGTGAGGCCAGAGCCTTCGTGATCCTGTTAGTTCCCCAAATCCCCACCTCTGAACACTGCTGTTCTGGGGATTAAGCCTTCGACATATGAATCTTTGGGGGACGCTTCCCATGCAAACCAGGATATCAGTAATACAACGTCATTCTCAGTTTGTAGAGTCTTAATTCCTGTCAATCAATTTTTTTTTGTGCCAACAATTGCCTAGATAAGCATTTCTCAAACTCTTTCTGTGGAAAAGAAGTCTTGCATGCGATTTATGAAGCCAGCATCTCATGGACAAGGAAATTTGGGCATCTCAGTATAGTTTATGTTCTTCTTGGGGATTCACATTTACTTATATGCAATGAATTATTTCCCTTTGTTGCTATATCAGCATTTCTCCAAATGAGTTGAATTCTGGAATCCCATTTTATTTTAAGGGAAATGGTTCATGGAATACATTGCGGAAAATGTTGACATATGTATGCTGTGAGTGATTAAACTCTAAAACTAAGCATGTCTTTTCCTACAAATATAACTATTACATTTGATTTTCCAGAGCTTTTCTTGAATCTATTCAATTAAAATTATGAACTTGTGCAATTCCAAATCCATTATATTATCTCTCCGTCTTAAACTCTATCATCAATTCCACATAAAACACATTATTTTACTCTTTATTTTCATCTTTATTAAACCTAATATCCCAAATTCAATTATGTAAATAAGGCAAGGTTGTGTTTGCCATCTCATATCCATTGAAAGCATTGTTTCAAAGCACAATTTGTCATACCTGGTTCATGTGTTTAAATTCACGTCTTTTTCAGAATAGACTTCATTCTCATTCTGATGTTTCATATTGACAATTCTATTGTGGATTTCTTGATATTTAAAAGGATCATGGCTTTATAACTAGACTGCTGTAAGTTTGAACTCAGGCTCTAAACCAAGTCCCTCCAATTCACTTAGCCTCAGTCCCATCTTTAAAGTCTGGACACCAAAATTTATCTTGCAGGGTTGTAAGGATTCATTGCGATTTCCCTCCCTCCCTCCCTTCCTCCCTCCCTTCCTTCCTTCCTTATTTATCTATCTATTTATCTGTGTACCCAGCCATCATTTACCTAATCCATTAAACACTTTGACATCGTCCTCCATGGCACATAATTATTTAATCACTGTTGATTTTACTCTTCTGTAGTTGGAGTTGATGACCTTTAGATGTCTGTTCTTCTCCTTTCAGTTACCTTATGTCTAAGACAGATTGAATGGAGGTTTACTTTCTCGGTAAACAGCCATTACTGAATATATGTAACTGACAGATTAACTTATATTTCTTTCCTTTCTTTAAATTTCTTTTTCTAATTCTGTGACATTTCTAAGTGCAACTTACCATCCCAGGGAGCAATATCACTGCTCACTGAGAGCTCATTCTATCCCACTTGTCTGTTCGGGGAGAGCTCCAGTCTGTAGCCATGGCTATGTTACCAAGAAAACTGGCTTAAAATGCGTTTTCAACAGTGAATCAGAATACAACCGGGTTCTTTGCCTCTTTAAATTGAGGAAGACCAAAATACCTGCACATGCTCTTGGGTGTTTGGCTTAAAAGTTTTAAAGACTGGGAAGGTAAGTGGTATGTGTGTGTGAGAGAAGGGGTAGAGGTGGATAGGGACACAGAAAGAGAGAGACTCCTGGGGAAGGAGATGTGCACACATGTCAGTGTATGTGTTCTTTCACATTGAGAATGGCACACAACTTATTTAGGGTAAACATGAGTTCACTGATTTGGTTTAAAAGATTAATATACCACAAATTAAGGCTTTCAAGTTCCCCTTATTTCCTATTCAAATCTGTCTTTCAGAAGGGAAATATCAGATTTTAAAAATGAGTATCTTTATATTGGAAATATGTGAATATATGACATTTTCTTTCTGAAATGTCCAAAGTTGACTTTACAAATCCAGTCTGAGAGAAAGGCTATTACTGCCCCCATCCCCCTATTCTTCCGGACCAGACCTAATGTTCCATTATTTACTCTAGAGACTAAAGCTACATTTTTTTTAACTGACTACTTTTATAACCAAGAAGCTGCCAACCAAGAAGATCTGGCTACTGGCAGTGTTTATTTATGGAAAATTATGGGTAAAGAGAGATGTCTTAATGCTTGCTTCATAATTATGTTTTCTTGAAAGATAAAGAAAGGAGAGCAAATAATGCACGAACTGTAAGAACTGTTATGGGAAAGCCACCTTGAAGGATCACTCTTCAATTGATCACAAGAAAGCTTATGTCAACTAAGTCTTAGTGGCTAAAAATCTACATATAAAAATGATGGTGAACCATGATATGATGAGATGTATTGAACATTTCAAAGTTGAATTCCACCTGTAAAAGCTATTTATTAGCCTGGCAATAGTGGCAGGAATCTCTCACCCAACAATAACTCCCGTGCTGCTGTAATATTCAAATTTAGGTCTCTAAAACTCTTGCAGCTTAAAAAAGAATCAGAATTTACCAGGGGTTATTTGGTTTCAGATCTTGGCTCAGGGATTCCCAGCGTTAGTACCAGTGATGTTTGAGGCCCTTGCATTGTAGGCTGGTGGGCAGCAAACTTGACTTCCCCTGCAGATGCCAGCAGCCAAAACTCGCTGCTATTCAGTCACAGCAACAGAACTTTCTCCAGACATCGCTGGATGTCTCATATGTGTTGGGGGAGGATGTCCTTGGTTGAAAACCAATGTCTTGGAGTAAGAGAAAATCATGAGAACTTTAACAAAAATATATTCTTTTTTTATTTTTAAGTAGCACAGAGTAATCATTCTTGCTCATGGGGTGCTGTGTGGCATTTCAAGACATGTACAACATGTAATGATTGGTCAGGGTAAGTGGTACACCAATCACTTCAGACGTCTATTATCTGTCTTGGGAACATTCAAATACTTTGCTAGCAATTTGGAAACATGCAATTAATTTTGTTAACTATAGTTACCCCACAATGCTAAGAGCAGTATCCCTCTACCCAACCATACCCCTATACTCGTTACTGATTACTGGTTAACTATCTTTTTCTATCTCCCAGTTCTGTACCCATCCCCGCCTCTGATGATCACTGTTCTATTCTCTACTTCTGAGAGAGCAATTTTTTCATTTCCACATGTAAGTGGTATTTGTCTTTCAGGACCTGACTTCTTTCACTTAATGGAATGTCCTCTAGTTCTGTCCATGTCACTGCAAATGACAGAATTTCATTCTTTCCTATGACTGAATAATAATATTCCATTGCCTATATATATATCTCCGAGGATAACCTATGAACGTTGTGTGGTTACAGAGAAAAAGAATGTTTCTAAGAACACCAGAGAAAATAAAAATGAAACTGATAATAATGAACAGTTGGAACCAATTGGATTTGTGGAAAGTCTTACTTATGAATGTGGTTAAAAAATGAAGTTAATCTAATTTATACACAGAAGAAAATATATACAAAAAGGCAAATATAGGCGCATGTTTAATTTTAATTTTTATTAACTTTAATAATTAGCAAGGCATGCATATATGTGGCTGTTTTCTATACTGTTATGCAAGATGTATTGTTAGATCCGTATTGTCAGTAAGGTACAAAAAGGTATGAAAAAATTAGTGTTGATCCTGCAAATAGGAAAGAGTGACTGGTGTTAATGGTTTCATATGATAGCCAAGCAATAGAGCCCAATAGTTGATTAATAGGGCAGAAATAAACATTAACCACTTAAAAAGAGAACCCTAGGGTGTATTACAAAGTTATAAATTGGCCAAACAGCCTGAAAAGGAAAACTATCTCTAAACTCACTAATGTCTCAGGTAAAGAAACTTTTAGTTTACTAATTTTAATACTTTTAAATTTTAATAAATGTTAATTCTTTAAACTCATCTACCAAGCTCTTAATTTGTTATTAAATATATCAGTTCTTTTTCTAGTAGATTCTTTATAGTTTCTAATTTTCCAATGAAATTTTCAAAGTTATTTGATTTTTTTTCAAACACATTAATCACAGCTATTTTAGAGCCCAACATCTTATAACTTAAATACCCGCATCTTCTATATTCAGAATTTTTTTCTGCATTTATTTCCCTTTGACCTTAGATTAGTTCTCATGTGTTAGCATGTCTGGTTATTTTCAATTGAAAGCCAGATATGAAGGGTTAGCAATAGTTTAAGACTGTGGTCTATTTCTATGTGGAGAGGATTTGCATATTTGTGTCAGGTTGCTGGGTTAGGAAAAAATATCTTTAGTCTAAGTGAATTGAGTTTATTTGAATCTTGGTTCAATGTTTGATGGACTTCTCTGTTTTGAGTTTGCCTTCCTCCTAGATGTATCCTTCTGGGGGTCCCAAATGTAATTCACAGTTTGTACCAAAGTCCCTCCTCATCAGTGGACCCTGGAATCTAATTTCTCTCTTTAGGCTGTATCCCAATAAAACTGCCCCACACTCTGCTTTTCAGATATTATGCCTTGATTCTTGAATTGGCCAATGCCCCCAAGGACAAAGAAGACCAAATGTTGGGATTCTCTCTCTGAGATCCCCTTTATTCTGGGGTTTTGTTCCCTCATGTCCTTAATGCTTAGTTGTCCAGCACTTCCAGATTTCTTGTGTGTGTGTTGGGGTGGGGGAAGGCATAGTAGGGTTGCATGTATCAGAATAAAAATTATTATAGTGAAATGAATAGATTTTAGGAGTTTAATGAAGTTTGACAAACTTAACCATGAAACCAACACACCAGTCAGATTATAGATTATTTCCATTACCTTAGAACAGTCCCTCATGTATCCTTTCTATTTATCTCCTTGCCACATAGGAAACTGTTGTCAGCGTAGATTAGTTTTGCCTGCTTTTGACTCGTATATAATAGAATTGTGTGATAAGTACTATTTGTCCAGTTTCTTTTCATTCTAATTAATATTGTTGAGATCAATTCCTATTGGTGCAATATAGCAGTTTATTCTTTCCATCTCTGAGTAGTATTTCATTATGTGAATGTCCCGTAATTTGTTATTCCATTCTCTTGTTGATGGACATTAAGGTTGTATCCAGTATTACTGCTGTGTATATTATTGCATAAACTGTATTCAAATGTTTCTGTTATTTATTTATTTAAAAATGTTTTTATTTATCTTGGGTAAAATTTTAGGAGTGGAATTGCTGACTAACAAGTGTAGTGTGGATTTGACTGTATAATAGATATCAACTAATCTTCTAAAATGTTGCAGTACATACATATATTTTTTTTTAAGAGAGAGAGGGACAGTGAGACAGAGAGATAAAGAAAGAATCAATTTTATTTAGTTTTTCATGTGGCTTTCTTTGCTCCAACATTTCATTGTGTATGTGGTGCTGGGGTTCAAACTCCCATCCTCGCACATGCCAGGCAAGCACTATAACTGCTGAGCCACGGCTCCAGTGCAGTACATACATTTTTAATATTGTCAACAAACCAGGTTGCTATTTCAGGACAATGAGAGTGATACTGAGAGTTAAAGAACTCATTGTGATGGTGAATTTTACATGTTTACTTTAGTGGGCTAAGGGATGCCCAGATAGCTGGTATGACATTATTTCTGGGCATATCTGTGAGGTGCTTTTGAAAGGGATTAGCATCTGAATCAGTGGACTGAGTAAAAGAGACTGTCCTTTTGGATGTGGGTGGGCATGATACAATCCACTGAGGGTCTAAGTTTTAAAAAAAAGCAGGTCCTTAATACCAGACTTAAAAGTCAGGAAGCCTGCTCCTCAGCAAGGTGAGTAACAAAGGAACCTCACTTAACTGAAACTTAATACTCAACTTTAAAAAAAAATTCATAGAGCTAAATAAAGTTGGTGCATAAGAAATAATATCTCAGAGATGTATCAGCTCCCACCAGCAGCAGAGTAGAGTGGGGAGCAAGGACAAAGAGAAGCATCCAGCACATGAAGAAATCACAAAGGAAAAGTCAATGTGGGGACAACTGTGGTCTACAGAGCAAGACCAGTTATAATGGGCACAGAGTTGATAGGGCAAATACCTCAGTGGAAACAAATTCACATCATTCTATGGTGGTGTAAGTACTCCATTGGTGGTGGGGCATGCCTTCCATGGGCACAGGACATGCTGGCAGGGGAGGGAAACATCCCTGGGTTCTGAAAGTTGTCCCCACGCAGTGTGCACAGCTGGGAACAGAGACAAGGAATTAAGATCTCATAAAGGAAGTTACCTGCAGCCAATGAAAAGTTTCCCACAAAGTACCTGAACCAGAGACTGAAATAGGCACAAAGAATATTTTACTGGACCATTCAACTTCTGGATCGATCCCAAGAGAGAAACTTCCCATAAGAAAAGGCATCCCATAAGAACTATGCAAAGAGCTCACTGGCCATGCAGCACATCTTTACTCCAGGGTGATACCTGATAATTCACATCCACAGTGGTGAAAAGGAAACCTGTGGAGAGTTAGTCACTATGCCCTAAAAGTAGGTTTTATCAGAAGCTCCAGAAATCTAGAAGTCCCCTTGAGAGTAGAAGCTCCACATCAAGAGGGGGTATGGTCCAAAACCCAGCAAAGTCCAAATCCCAACAGCTGGAAACTCTGCATCATTCCTGCATTACACAGTTCATTAGCATTCCTCAGTCTATCCCACCAGTACTAGAAGACTGGAAACAGAGAGCTACTACACCTGTTTTTGGCAGCTAGAATAGGAAACCAAAGACAGTGGCCAAAAATAAATGTAAAGTCTAAAAATCTATCCCTGTCAACAAATTTGACCACCACAATGGAAATAAGCCCTCTATCTCATTAAGTTTTTAAACTTTTTTTGTTTTTCTTTTTTTATATTTGTTTTTTGTTTTCCTTATGCGTTTTTTCTCCATGCTCCTTGTTATGGTTTGAATGTGAAGTGTCCCCTCAAAAGCTTACATGGGATAATTCAGGAAGGCTGAAGTAAAATGTTTGGGTTATAAAAGGCTTAACCCAATCAGCGAGTTAATCTCTTTATAGGGATTAACTGGCAACTGTAGGCTGGTAGCGTGTGGCTGGGGAGGTGGTCATTGGGGGGTGTGCTTTGGGGCTATACATTCTGTGTCTGGTGTGGAGTTTTGCACTCTGCTCTGCTTCCTGATATGATGCCTTCAGCTCCCTGCTCCCTGGAGCCATGTCTGCCATGATGTTCAGCCTCACCTAGAACCCTGAGGAATGGAAACGACCTTTTCAGGATGTAGATCTCTGAAACTGTGAGCCCCCAGATAAATCTTTGCCTCCTAAAATCGGTCTAGTTAGGTCCTTTAGTCACAGAAGTGAAAAGCTGATTAAAACACTCCATTTTTTAACCTTTTAAAAATATTTTTATATTATTTTAGCACATTGTATTATTCTTCACTTTTTTATGCATAATTTTGCATGTTTGAATATATACATATATTCATATATACTAATGTGTAGGTGAATATACATATGTATATTCTTATAACTTTGTATCATATACACACATACATATATAACTTCACTTACACATTAATAGCTCCTTCCTGTATGTATTCTTTATTTTGTCTTGATTAGATTTAGATGGGGTACAATTATACGAGGGTTCCAGTTGTTTTGATCTTACATTTCCAGGTTCATTCATACCTAGGTTTTAGATCTTTCTGGCTACCTTTCTTCATTATCTTCCCCCAGTAAGAGCCCAAATTCCCTGTTCCTCCTTTCTTTTTTTTTTTTTTTGTTACTTTCAGTTATTTTTTTATTCCTTCTTCTTTATAGCTGACACCTGCTCCCTAGCTCTTGCCTCTTCTCTGATCACTTTTTCAAATACTTCAAACTTTCTGTTGCCTTCCTACCCTATTTTCTGTTACTCCAGAAACTGTAATGCCACTACATAACAGAATTTATGTAGTTTATGCAATTCCTATGCCATTCAAATTGTTGTGATTATTAATACAGTGGACAACATATTAGACACCTGCTGTTGAACACCTGATCTACTTCATGGTTTTCATTGATGGTACTGTTGTTAAATACTAACTGCACCATTCCCATATAGGTAGCAATTAGCATTATAGATGTCAAAGTAGATACCCAGATATTTATTTTAAGGCTATAATCTGTTGCTGACATTAGTGCCATTCCTGGATTCCCTCTACCTGTAAGAGGGGCTGGAAAGAGATTGGGACACAATAAATTCAGAGTAGAAATCCTACTACCAAGAAATACATCTCAACCAAGCAACAGTGAATTTCACCCCACACATGTTCTAGTCCCATCTGAGCCTTAGCATTACTCCAACTCAAAGAATTGAAGAGACATCCCCCCAAATCTTCAACTAGGACTCAAGGAGGAGCCATCAAAGAACCTCAGGTTCTCTTGACATCTACTCATATATCAAGAAAAGGGAGAAGTCCCAGGACAAATAAGATAATTACATACAAAAAAATAAACATAAAAAAGAGGAAGGGGGACCCATCTCACCTGAAGCACAAATTCAAGACCTCTGAAAACATGAAGAGTCAGGTAAGCAAATCTCCCCCAAAATTCTCAGTCTCCTAACAAAGAATCACACTGATTGTAAGTTGATGTGAAATTCCAGAGAAAGATTATAAAATTGATCTTAAAATGATCAATGAACTAGAAGAAGATCTAAGGAATGAATGGAGAGGTCTAATGCAGGAAAGGAAAGAGCACTTCAGTAAAGAAGTAGAAACATTGAAAAGAAACAATCAGAGCTCCTGGAAATGAAAAACACAACCAACCAAGTTAAAAATTCACTTGAAAACAACTCAAAGAGATTATATTGTGTAGAAAACAGAATTCAGGCCTTGAAGATAGGGTATATGAACTTCAGTACACAGAATGCAATAAAGGGAAAATTGATAGAGTGTGATCACATTATACACGAACTCTGGGACAACATCAAGAGATCAAACCTGAGACTCATTGGAAAAGAAGAGAACATGGAGATACAAACTAAAGGCATTAAGAACTTTTTTTTTAAAGAGAGAGGGGGAGAGAGAGAGAATCAACTTTATTTTTAAATTTTTCATCTGATTTTTGTTGCTCTGACACTTAGTTGTGTATGTGGTGCTGGGGGTTTGAACCCAGGTCCTCCTGCATGCCAGGCAAGTGCAATGCTGCTGAACCAATGCTCCAGTCCAAGGACATTTTCAATGAGATAGTAATAAAAAATTTTTCACATATCAGAAATGAAAGAGACATCCACATACAGGATTCCAAATAGACCAGATCCAAAGAGAAGTTCTCTAAGACACATCATAATCAAAATGCCTAACATAGACAATAAGGAAAGAGTATTAAAAATTGGGGCTGAAGGGGCTGGAATGGTGGTTCAGCGGTTACGGCGCTTGCCTGGCATGCGTGAGTATGCGAGTTCAAACCCCAGAACCACATACACAATGAAGTGTTGGAGAAATGAAAGCACCATGAAAAATGAAATAAAATTGATTCTCTTTTTCTCTCTCTCTCATTATCCCTTTTTCCTTAAAAAAAAAAAAAAGTTGGGGCTGGTATGGTGGCTTAGTGGTTAGAGTGCTTGCCTGGTATGCATGAGCATGTGGGTTCAAACCCCAGCACTATGTACACAATGAAGTTTCTGAGTAATGAAGGCCACATGAAAAACTAAACAAAATTGATTCTCTCTCTTTCTTTCTCTCTCACTGTTCCTCTCTCTCTTAAAAAAAAAAAGAATATTAAAAGTTGCAAAAGAGGAACATTTGGTCACTATTAGAGGCAAACCAATGATTTCTCAGTTCATACCCTAAAATCAAGGATGGCCTGGAATGAGATATTCCAAGCTTTAAAATAAAATAACTGGCACCCAAAGCTGATATATCCATCAAAGATCAGTTTCACATTTGGGGGGGAAATAAAAACTTTCCATGACAAGAATAAAATAAAATACTTCATGACCGCCAATCCAACACTCCAAAGAATACTCAAAGATAAACTGCACATAGAGGAACTAAAAAATAAACTATAGAGCTCCCAAATAGAGGAAGATCAAAGAAGAGTAATGTACTAAACATGAATCAATACATTATTAACTATAGCAAAAATTCAAAATGGCAGGAAATCACCAACCCATATCCATTCTAACATTGATAATAGTCTTAACTCTCCAATTAAAAGACACGTATTAGCAAAATATACCAAACAATAATATTCAACTATATGTTGTTTACAAGAGACTCATCTCATAGGCAAACACATTCACAGGCTCAAAGTAAATGAACAGAAAAAATTATTCCATGCAAACCAAATCCAAAAATATGCAGGAACAGTTAGTCTCATATCTGACACAGCAAATTTCAATAAAAATTAATCAGAAGAGACAAAGAAGGCCACTACATCCTGGTAAAGGGAACAATCCAACAAGAACATGTTACAATAATAAATATTTATGCCCCATATGTCAGCACACCCAATTATATTAAAGCAACAACAGCAAACATCTTTGACATCAAAATCTCAGATTTCAATACACCCTTATCACCAATAGACAGGTCATCAAAACAAAATCAATAAAGGTATTTGTAACCTAAATAAAAACTGTCAATCAAGTGAACCTAGCAGACATATCCAGAATATTTCACTCAAAAATAGCTGAATTTACCTTCTTTTCAGCACCTTGGTATTAATTTAACCAAGGAGGTAAAAGAGCATTACAATGAAAATTAAACAATACTGAAGAAAGAAATTGCCTATCCTGTTGTTGGACAGGCAGAATTAACATTGTCATAATGGCTACACTGCCGAAAGAAATATATAGATTAAATGTACTTTTTATCTATCAATATACCAATGATGTTCTTCACAGATTAGAATAAACAATCCTTAGATTTATTTGAAAGAATAAGAGACCCAGTATAGCCAAAGCAATACTGAATAAGAAAAGTGATATAGGAGGCATCACAATACTGATCTGAAATTATACTACAGGGCTACAGTAATAAAAACACCTTGCATCAAAATAGACATGAAATCTGTTATGGTTAGATATGAGGTATTCCCCAAAAGTGCACGAGTGAGACAATACAAGAAATTTCAGAGGTGAATTAATCAGATTATGAGAACCTTATTCTAACTGGTGCACTGATCCATTTATGGGGATTAACTGTAGGCAGATAGGGTGTGGCTGGAGGAGGTTGGCACTGGGGGTATGTCTCTGGGGTTTGTATTTTTTTGTGGCAAGAAGAGTTCTGTCTCTGCTTCCTGGGGTGCTGCTGGGAGCTACTTTTCCACACACTCTATGCTATGATGCTCTGCCACACCTTAGGCTCAGAGCAATGGAGTCTATCATCTATGGATTGGGATCTCTGAAATTATGAGCCCTAAAATACATTTTTCCTCTTCTAATTTTTCTTGTCATATCTTTTGGTCACAATAGCAAAAAAGCTGATTAAAACAAAGACCAATGGAACAGAAGACACAGAGATAAGACCGCATACTTATAGCCATCTGATACTTGACAAAGGTGCTAAAAGTATATTTTGGAAAAAAGACATCCTTTTAAACAAATGGTGCTGGGAAAACTGAATAGCTGTATATAAAAAAGCGAATTAGACCACGTCTCTCACCCTGCACAAAAGTCAAATCAAAATGGATCAAAGACTTAGGAATTAGACCAGAAACCTTATAACTGCTAGAATAAAACATATAGTCAACACTCAATCATGGTGCTGGCACCAATTTCCTTAACAAGTTCACCAAAGCACAAGAAATAAAACCAGGAATAAGTAAGTGGGATACCATCAAATTAAAAAACTTCTGCACAGTAAAGGGAATCGTTAAACTCATGAAGAGAGAGCCTACAGAAGGGGAGATAATCTTTTCCAGCTACTCCTTCGATGGCATTAATATCCAGAATATATAAAGAACTCAAAAAGCTTAACACCAAAACCAAAACAAAGCAAAATAAAAAATAACTCAATCAACAAATGTGCAAAAAAAAAAAAACTAAATAGAAACATCTCAAAAGAAGAAATACAAATGGCTAACAAATACATAAAAACTGTTCAACTTCTTTAGCAATCAGGGAAACACAAATCAAAACTACATTAAAATTTTATCTCACACCAGGCAAAATGGCAATGATCAATAATACAAGCAATAATAAATGCTGGTTGAGGATAAAGGGAAAAAAGTACAATTGTACACTGTTGGTGGGACTGCGGAATAGTCTAATCACTCTAGAAAGCAGTAAGAGATTCCTCAAAAATCTAGAAATGGAACCACCATATGACCCAGTTATCCCACTGCTTGGTATTTTCTAGAAGAACTAAAATCAGCATTCTATAGTGATAGAACCACCTCAATGTTTATAGCAGCAAAATTCCTAATAGCTAAATTATGGAATCAGCCAGATGCACATCACTAAAAGAATAGTTTAAGATATTGTGTACACACACACACACATGCACACACACACAATGTAGCGCTCAGTAATAAAGAAGAATGAAATTATGGTATTCACTTGTAGATGGATGAGAAAGGAAAACATTGTGCTAAGTGAAAGGAACCAGACTCAGAAACTTAAAGGTCAAATGTTTTTCTCATATGTGGAAGATAGATTAAAATAGTGGAAAGGAGAAGGTAAGCATAGGATATCATAAAGATATAGGGAAGATCAGTTGTATAGAAGGAGATCGAGAGGCAGAGGGAAGGGATGGGAAAGGGGAGGCAATATGAAGTTGATTTTTTAAAAATCATGTTATATGCATATATAAATATACCACAAGGAATTTCACCTTTATGTGTAAGTAAAAATAACCAACCAAATATAAATAAACAGGCTGGGTACAGAGCACATTCCTATAATCCCAGTGGCTCTGGAGGCTGAGGCAGGAAGATTGCAAGTTCAGACTTGGACTGTGACTTACAATGTTGGTTTTCAATTCTTAGTCCTTTGGACTTGGATTGGAACTACACCACTGGATTTCCTAGTTTCTTTAGGTTGCAGATGGTAGATTGTGGTACCAGCTTTTATAAATATATGAACCAATCCTTCATTTAAAAAAATCTGTTTTTAGATTTATATATATGACCTGTTTTTATATTTCACCTATATAAATGGAGAACCCTGATTAATAAGCTCATTTTTGAAAATAGCTTCTGACCTGTAAAATGAAAGCTATAGATGTGTCTCATACTTCAGTAAATGTGAATTTGTAATAAAAATATATTTTACTTAGTGATCAGAAGATTGCTAAACTATGTCCTATCTTCTTGTCAAATTTAGTAGTCCTCAATATAGCACTTTCCTTGTAGGTTTTTCTGAGGTTAAATTCATATTGGGGGGCAGGGTCTAGAGAAAGTACTAAAATTTTAGGTAATTTAAAAAGTAGTGCCTGGCCCCAGTGAAATTACTAAGGTGCCTTTTATTAATAATAACAAAAAACATATGAGTTAGGATGTGGTAAAAAAGGAGCTCTTATATATTGTTGTGGGAATATAAACTGGCACAGCCATTTTGGAAAATAGTATGGAAATTTCTCAAAAAATTAAATAGAGTTGTCATATTATCCAACAATCTCACTTCTGGCTACACATCTGAAGGAAAAGAAATCAGTGTCCTGAAGAGTTATCTGTGCTCCCAAGTTCATTATTCATAGTAAATAAGGTATGGAAATAACCTAGGTGTCCATTAATGGATGAGTAGATGAATAAAACGCACACAAGCATGAGGACACACACACACACACACACACACACACACACAGAGGAATATTATTTAGCTTTAAGAAATCAATCCTGCCTTTTGTGACTACATGGACGATACTAGAGGGTGTTATGCTAAATGAGATGAGCCAGTCAGAGAAAGACAGTACTAAATAGCATAATTTATATATGTAGAATCTTAAAAAAAAAAAAAAAGGAAAACTCATAGCATCAGAAAGTAGAATGGTGATTGCCAGGGACTGGGAGTGGGGAAAATGGTGAGATGTTGGTCAAATGGTACAACTTTCAGTCATAAGTAAGCTCTGAGGTTCTAATGCATACAGAATGGGGACTATAATTAATAATATTGTCATATACTTGAAATTTGCTGATAATAGATCCTAAGTGTTCTCTCCAAAATAAAGAAATAAAAATGTTAACTTTGTGAGGTGATAGATGTGTTAATCAACTTGATTGTAGTAATCGTTTTACAATGTGTATGTCTAGCAAATCATCATGCTGTATACTCTAGTTATAAACATTTCATTGTCAATGTTACCTCAATGAAACTGAAAATAAATATATGGTGTCTGGTAGAATCAGAAATCCTAAGAAGCCATCACAGTTGAGGTCCCTAAAGAGGATGAACATTTTTTGGACAGGCTAAATCCATAATTTTAGTGTTTAAGAAGCCACTTTCTAGTAAGAGTTTTAAAGAGTATTGAAATCATTGTACCTTTGTTGTTTTGTCCATTCTTAAAGGCATTTAAAACTTGCAAAAGAATCCGTGGTAATAAATTTGTAATTTCAGTTTAAATCATATTATGGGATTGAATTAATCAAAATGTAATCAATGACTAAATGCTCAGAAAATAGGTTTTCAAAGTTTCCTTTATTAGGTTTATGAGTCTAACGAATTGATCATTAAACAAAGCACTGATGAGTATTTCCACACGCAAAACCACACAGACAGTAAAGGGAGAGCCTATTATTTTAATTCCTGGAATTATTAAATTCTGTCTCACCAGGAAACATAAAGCATTTGAGCTAATAATAATTAGACATCTACTTCTAAGAAGTGGATCTGAAGAGCTAATTAGTCAATGAGAAATTATTCTCTCTTTCTGATAGAATAACCTGGGGGTAAGAGACAAGACTGGAGCTTTTGTGAACTAGTGATTGTTGGAGCAACCTCATGGCCAGCTGAGTAACTTGGCTATGATCCTAGAAGGTTCAATAAGTTTGTCTCCAAGTCCCACCAACTCCAACTCCAACTCCAACTCTAGACTCTTGTCCTTGGAGGGTGAAGCCATTTCAGTTCTTCCTTATTTTCTTCATCTAGTGAAAAGGACTCATCTCCTTCAAAATACATGAGTCCAGAAGACACCTATTGAGTCCCATGTGGGAAGGTTAAGGATGATCAGGAAAACTACTTCTTGGCTGACTTTGAGGCCATCTGCTTACTGGGGAAAGGTTACTATTTAATAAATAGATAGATAAAATTCAAGCATATTGGAGGAATCAGCCAGTCTAAAAGTAATTCAAGAAGTTATTTGTGAGTATTACTAAGAAACTCCTAGATAATTCCAATTCAGCCATGGTGACGGCTGACCACCTCTCGTTAGAAAGCATGATTAGCATGGGATTTTAACTAAAACAGCTTAAATGTAGTCATTTGTACTGTAGTATTGTTAAGTCATTTTTGTTTAGCAGGAGGGGGTTCGCTGTGGGTTTACACAGCTGCCCATATTTCCCTATTGAGTAGCACCCTTCAGGTGTGATAATGTAGTAAGGTGGTATTTTTAAAATAAATGTACTTTAACTTTTAGAAATCCCTAGCTACTTTTAATTGTCTTTCCTTTTTCTCCTCCTTTCCAAATCAATAGCTTTCTTTGCTTTAGGGGAATATGGCTACGGCATACAACAAAGACATCATTGCTGTCTTCAACTTTTAAGGGCTTTGAGAGTCCATGTTTGGAAATATAGTCTGAAAGCCAAGTTGATTTTGATTTGTGAGAATTAAGCACCTGAGATGAAGGGGACTTTTATTCTGAGTCTCCAAGATGGCACAGGTTGAAATAAGTTTAGTCTGAGCTTGGAGAACTTCTATCTGAGTATTAACGCTGGTGCATAGAAGGATGTAGGATGTAGAATCAGAAACTCTTTCCCTTACGAAGACAGAAGCAAATTCTAACGCTTGGTGGAGAGCGGGGAAGGAGAATTGAAGAGGAAGAGTCAGAAAATTAGGTTGGAGTCAATTTACTGCAGGGGTATTGAAATCTACCTCCCATGATGTCTTGCCATGCAAATTGGGTGGGTGGTGATGTCTCCCTGAAGTTCCTAGACTCTGGGTGCCACAACATTACCTCTAGGCTCCTTAAGCCTGCCCACACCTACCTGTAAGTAGCTCCTTATTGGTGGTCCTTGAACCAGGTGTTGGGTCCTAGAGTCTCCTGTCAGAGCCCTGAAAGTTACAAGATCAGATGGGACCTGGGCCCAATAAGAGCTACACATAGTCTCTTCAAATAGGGGAATTGCTCTCTAAGGGAGCTTATTGATTGATTGATTTAGTTAATCCAGTTATATTTGGGACATTTTTGAGGACTCATTATTTGGGTCAGTCAACATGGGAGGCACTGCGGTTTGGCTATGCAGTGTTCCCCAAAAGCTCAAGTGTGAGACAATGCAAGAATGTTCGGAGGTGAAATGATTATATTGTGAGTGCTGTTACCTGATTGGTGGATTAATCCACTGATAGGGATTAACTGAGTGGGAACTGTAGGCAGGTAGGGAGTGGTTTGAGGAGATAGGTCTCTGTGGGTGTGACTTTGGGGTTTATATTTTGTCCCAGTTAGGAAGAGCTCTCTCTGTTTCCGATTGCCATGTCCTGAGCTGTTTTCCTCTTCCACACCCTTCCACTATGATGTTCTTCCCCACCCTGGACTGAGCTATGGAGTTGGCCACCTATGGACTGAGACTTTTGGAACTATGAGCTAAAAATAAACCTTTCTCCTCTATGTTGTTCTTTTCAGGTCTTTTGGTCACCGTGATGCAATGCTGACTAAAACATTTGGCAATATTATGTTCTTCCAAATCTTATGAACCAGAATTGTAGATGAGTGCCATACACACACACACACACACACACACACACACACACACACACACATATGTAAAAAACACTGCAGCATATGCTACATATGCTGTATATGTTTTTGTAGGGATAAGACAAAATTGTCACTAATGCAGACCAGGTGACCCAGCAAAGCAAGTGGTTTTAAGAGTTAGGTTGTTACCTGGAGCTGTGGGGGGCAAATTGAATCCATGGGAACAAATGGAAGACCACTGTGTATGCAGATCCTACATTTGCTCAATTGAGCTACACAGGAAGATTTGCCTTCTTCAGATATGCCAATCGAATCATGCCAGCCCTGCCCCTTAAATCTGGCAGGGTGTCCCAGTGTTAGTGGGATTATGAAAACCCTGCACGAGGTGCTGCCTGCCTGACCTGATGGTCTGCATCTGGATCCTGCTTTCTGTACTATCCCTGTGCACATTCTTGGAGTCCCTTGAACTCATCGCTTTCTTGCTTCAGGCCTTTGCATGTTCTATTTCCTCTGCTTTGAAGCCAATCCAGTTCCTTTCCATACCTACCTATCTCTTTTTGCTCCTCCTTTAGATCTTAGTTCAAGAGTCACTTTCTTTTGAGTCTTCCTCAAGCTTTCTATCCAGGTTGCATTTTCCATCAGACCCCTCCTGGCATAGTGTACCTCTCCTTCATTGAACAAATTGGAATTTTACATTTGATAAATGTCTTTTTTATTTTTTACTGAGGATTGAACCCAGGGGTTCTCTACACCTGAGCTGCATACCCAATCCTCTTTACTTCTAGACAGGGTCTCACTAAATTGCCCAGGCTGGCCTTGAACTTGCAATCCTCCTGCCTCAGCTTCCCAAGTAGCTAGGATTACAGGTGTGCACCACCACACCTGGATGAATGTCAGTCTTTCTAGATAAGCATAATCATAATAACAATAATAACTATTATATATTAGATGTAGTCTCTGTGCTGAGATTTCTTTTAAGGAGTGATTGGGTGATACTTGCACCATTATTATATGCCTCTATTTTATAGATGAAAAAAACTGAGACAGGGAGAGGTTAGCTTGACCAAGGCTAAGTATAGGAGGATGGAGATCACATCTATTCTGCCTGTCTTTGGGTCCTTCTGTAGACTAAATTGACCCTTTCCTCAATCTAATGCATTAAGTCCTTAATTCTCAACATGCCTATATTTGGAGGTAGAGCTTTTAGAAGGTAAAATTAAATGAGATAATAGAGGCAAGGTCCTAATCCAATAGGATTGGTATCTTTGTAAGAAGACGAAGAGTGAAAAAAATCTTTCTTTCTGCCACGTGAGGACACAGCAGGAAGGCAGCTGTTTGCAAGTCAGGAGGACAGCCCTCACCAGAATCAGACCATGCTGGTTCTCATCTCATGCTTCCAGCCTCTAGAATTGGGAGAAAGCAAATTTAAGTTTTTTAAGCCATCCAGTCCATGGTATTTTGTTATGGCCTTCCAGATGGACTAAGACAAATACCCACTAGCAGAGTGTCTGAAACACAGCAAACACTCAATTACTATTCATTGGCTACTTGAATAAAAAGGCATTGGAGGTGAATCTCACACTGTCAGTTCTGGTCATTAGACTCCAGTGGCCGGTGCCAGCCAGTGGTGAATTATGGACACAGGGGTATGTTGAGAGACAGATTGGGAAGAATGAGACGAAGAATCCAGAGGAGAAGCAGTGATGAAAGAAAGAAAAGACATTCTTTTTGCTGGTCTTGAGGCCTGTACGTTTCAAGGTGAAGGGATAGACCCCACTTAATGCATAGCAGATACTAGGAAAATAGGTCGCCAGTTGTGATTGGTGGGATCACTAGGAAGTGGACCCTAGATAGGTGCCCCAATTCCTACTGTCATGGAAGAGGGCACCTGGGAAATGAAAGCTGAAGGTCACAGTGGTGCTCATTTATTCGTTTATTTTAATTTTTCTATAATAGATAATACTTCTCCAAAAGATATAATTGGAATCTTCCAGGATAAGGGCATAATTCATGAGGAAAGTGCTATAGAAAGTCTTTATCTTCATCTGAACTCAAGGGAATAGGGGGCATGGGTGAAGAAGATATGATTATGATAAATTTTGCTGTGCAACAGGAAGCTGTAGCTAAATCATGAATCACTGAAATGCAGCCTTTCTCTGGGATTACCCAGGCATGTGTTAAAGACTTGGTTTTTAGTTAAGCTCCAAATTTCTCATACTGACACATCGTGTCAGAATCAAAGTGTCTTTTTGTTGGTGTCAAGGAATGGGCATTAGAGTAGGAATTTTGAGATTTATTCCAGGTCTTCATTTTGATTTACCCTGTGATCATGATCAAGGGTTTCTCATCTATGGACCATGCTCTATTATTAAGTTTTTGCAACTCTTTATGTGGCAGAATGTGCTGTCTGTGGCTTGTCCTGTTGGCATAGAAGGGAGGAAAGAGAAAGGAGAGGCTGTTTCTTAAGGATATATAGTCCTGAGGATACTGGAAACGATCTTGGCATTCAACAGTTTTCTGGGTATATCCATAGGTATGGTGACAGTTGTCAACATAATGGTTTAATATGTAAACTACAGGGTACATTTTAGCTCTACAGAGACTTCAGCAATTCCCCTGGGAAACGTTGGTTGCTTGCGGCTGATATTCTTGCCTAGGAAACTATGAATTAGAAGCAGGGAAGCAGTACCCCTTCAGAGACCTGTTTGCAGATCCACGTCCAATACCAGAAAGGAGAAAAGACCTTAGAGTCCTAGCTTCATGATGATGTACTCAGCTGCACTTTGAAGGGAGCAGTTCTCATTGTGGAGATGAAGCAATATTTTAGAGGGAGATGCCCTAGGACCATGCTAGTACTTCTCTCCCAAAGAGCCCTCACATCTACAAAGTTCTACCTTGGTCTGCTTCCATTCTTCCAGGAAGGGAGGGAGGAACAGATTGTATTCCCTCCTATCATGGGTAGGAGAACTAAAACAAGAGCTATGACTTTGTACAAGGTCAGGTGACTGGTCAGCTGTAGGACTGGAACGCTCAGCTTAATCCTTTTGTTTTCATCAATAAAGCACTATGCTTAATATAAACTTTGTTTTGGTCTGTTTTTTCCCCTCCTTTGAATAGCTCTGTGGAGGGAGTTGCTTATCGATTTGTGCTAGAGTTTCCTTGTTGAAGTCAAGGTCAACCATTAAATCTCTGCCTGGTGAAGCCTCTGCAAGAATACCTGCTCTAGAATATGTCTCAGTTCATTCAGCAATGATGATAATAGCTAAGGTGTGTCAAGCACTTCCTGTGCCAGGTCCTGTCCCCTTTACCTATGTTCTCTCCTTAATCCTTACAACCACCGCATGAGGTAGGTATTAACATTATTGCCATTTATCAGGTGAGGAAACTGAGACTCAAAGAGGTCAAGTAACTTGCCTGAAGTCAGATCAATAATTTTGTTGTCTGGTGTTGACTTGACTAAACTGGAATCGTGTTCCCAGGACCCCCTTTCTTTCCATAGTCCTGGATTAGATTTGTCTAAAAGAAAAAAATCCTGGAATTTAAAAGGTGAGAGTGAAATGGCAGCCTTTACTCTCTAAATGTCATCGTTATGAGCAGGGATGCGTGCAGAGGTGCCAGTAGATTCTAGCTGTCCTCACACCTCACCCCCGTGTCCAGTTCCTCTTCCCCACTCCTGGATCTGCTGATCATCAGTGACCTCAGACCCACCATGGGAGGCAGGGAGGGCAATAACCCTCACTGACTTTCTCACTGGTACTCTTTGTGGCCCATGCCAGAGCTGGACTTTGGGCTACCTGTTGCCCCTTGAGACCTTGATTGGTCCTCCTGTATCAGTGCTTCCCATGACCCTTCCCTTGCCTCTCTCTGAAGTTCTTCCCATAATTGTGTAACATAGTCTATCTCAATCTCTTAATCTGCAATGCTTATAGGGGTTGCTTCCATCATTGAACGGTGACTGACACATCATTGGTAAAAGACAGAGGTAGGATTTGAACCCATATCTGGCTGACTCTGAAGCCTACACTTAACTCCTTGTACAATGATTGGAAATGAAGAAAGACAAATTGTGCCATCCAACTCTGAACTATAGTGATTAATATAAAAATCATGGCCTTTCTCTCTTGGTGGCATCTTCCCCCTTTCACAGTGTTTATCTCACTTGCATTGATAAAATGATTCCCAGCCTTCCAAAATCAGAAAGTTTGCCAGCTCTAGTCCTCATTTTGGTAGGCATTGACATACAGCCAGGTTCCTCAACTGTAGCACCATTGACAATTGGGGCCAAAGGACACTTTGTTGTGGGGGCTGCAGATAGCGTCCTGGGCTCCTACCTAGAAGATGCTAGCAGATCTCCAGAGCTGTGATAATCAAATGTCTCCAGGGTGTAAGATCACCCCCATTTGGAATCCATGGGCATAAGTCAGCAAATACCACGGGTGTAGGAGGGCAATTGCTGGGACCTGGGAGTCACTCAGTTTCTCCTTCTGTGCCACTTTCCGTGTGATAAACATCTCCTTTGGTAGCTCCTTCAGGTCTTCTCACTCTGAGCACATTCTTTCCTCCCCTCTCCATGCCCTCCCTGGGTGACTGTGTCCACTACGCATGAGGACAGCATCCACCCTCTCTGCATGTCACGCTAGTCTCCCAACCAGTCTTCTTGTTCTCTTCCCTCTTCTTATTTATTCTCTCCATCACAGCTTATAAAGAGCACTCCCATGCAGTGAGATTATGAAACCAGCACCATGAGTCTTAGGGAGGAGAGGAGAGAAAGGACGGGTGTGGAATCATGGCTGTGTTTGGAATAACTATAACAGACTGATGAAGCAGCTCATGACAAATGTTAAATCTCAGCGGTGGGTGTTTCTAGGCTTCTTTTTCCCCTGAGCTTTTGTGAACTATTTTATATTTTTAAGAAAGGGTTAAAATTTATCAAATATTATGACTGGCAACGTGTGAAAACAGCAGTTTTATGTTTCAGGTGACACTCACGTAGTCATTCCAAGGCTGATATCTGCTTTTGCTTCAGAGATGATAATGCCCCTCCATGTGAAATAAGCAAATCTCTAGATGACGTGGCAGTTGATCTTTCCCCCTTCCCTGGACTGTTCTGCAAGGTAGAAGCCTGTAAATGGGGAGCATGAATGGTTCTAGCTTGATTCCCTCTGCCTGTTCGCTTCCCTTGTACCTTGGAGGTGTGGCTTCATTCCCCACTGATGTGAGAGTGAGGAGGGAAAGACACATGCTATGGTTTAGATATGAGGTGTCCCCCAAAAGTTCATGTATGAGACAATGCAGGAAGGTTCAGAGGTGAAGTGACTAGATCACAAAAGCTTTAACCAGACTAATGGATTATTCTCCTGTATGAATTAACTGGGTGGTAACTGTAGGTGAGTAAGATGTGGCTAGAGGAAGTAGGTTGCTGGGGGTGTGCCTTTGGGACATATAGTTTGTCCCTGGTGAACTGAGCTTTTTCTGCTTCCTGGTTGCCACATCTTCAGCTGCTTTTCTCTTCTAAGCCCTCCCGCCATGATGTTCTGCTTCACCTTGGGCCTCAAGCTATGGAGTCAGCTGACCATGAACTGAATCTCTGAAACCATGAGCCAAAATAAATGTTTTCTTCTCTAAGTTGTTCTTGTCAACTTTATGTAGATCCTCCCCTTTCCCTAGTTATGAGACCAGATCTGAGGCAACCTTACAGTGCTTTCTCTTTTCCACGGGCTACAGCTGGCATCTACTCATCCTGGTGTCTTTGAGGGGAAGTCTCTAGTGACAATGTTGCACTGTGGCTGTGGCTGGTCCTGGCTTTCTAACTGCTACCATCAATAGTGCTGAAAGTCCTCAGATGTATTTCCTTCGTTTTCTCCATTTAGTCGTTTTTGCATTCCCTCCCTACTTTCTCCACTCCTCCAACTCCTTATCTGTTTGCCACTTCTATAATTTAATCTTTTATTTTCAAACCTCAGCAGATAAATGGAGTAGGAGCATGGTGGTGAGGCTTGTGCTCCATTTCCCAGACAGTTTCATGAAAAATGTTCTCTCTGAATCGCCTGAGAAGAATCAATACCAACTGGGTAAATCATCACAGTCTATACTCCGCCAGCAGAGCTGGGGAGGACTGCTGGTTGAAGTGTCTGTCAGGGCTAATGAACACTTCCAGCAGGGCTTGCTCCCCTTTCCCGTGACCAAGTTCAAGTCACTTCATCTAGAAAGGTGAGTCCCAGAGATTCAGATTTCATGTGTCCAGTTGTACCTGGTCATATTGGCCAATTTAATTTTTGATTTAACAGGAAATGGCAAAGATGCCCATTTGTCCTGTGTATGTCCCCTAACAGTGGCGCCTACTCAGTTTAGCTCTGTAAACATCAGTATGGGTGCCATGTTTGCATTGAGTGTGGTCGATCCTACCTCCTGGGGTTTCTACTGGGGGACCCAGCAAAGTACACAAACAGACACTTGAGGGTTAGGGCTGTTGTAGAAGACTGTGTGGGGCTCCATAGCGACCCAAGTATGCAATGATAAATATTTAAACATTTTTTCTTAATGAAAAAGAATTAACATTTCTGATAAAAAAATAGAGATATGAAAAGAAAAAAAGGAACAGTATCCATAATTCTACAGTACAGAAATCACGGTTCTTAGCAGTTAGCCTTTATCTACATCTGTGTGTACTTTATATCTTTGCTTACATGTGGGCCTGTGTCTCCACCTGTGTCTCCACCTTTATCTGTAACTGTATACACACTATGCTTTTATCTGTAACTGTATTTTTTTAATAACAAAAGATCATTCTGGGTATGTACTCATATATCTTATTTTAATCTGCTTGTTTACTTAACAGATTATTGTAAACATATGTTATATGTAATCTTCATCATTTTTGCCACCTATGTATTATTCTCTTGTATGGTGAGAACTTGGTTACTTAACTAACCTCTTACTACTATGAATTTAGTAATTTTATACATAAATCTTCATGAAGCCATAATTCTATCCATTGGGGAAAAACCCTAAAATTGAAGTCTCAGGGATAAAGTGAGCTGTGTGTATAGAGCTTTTTCTTCAAATGAGTAAGGGCATTCTCCTGGGTTGGGGAATGGAAAGAGAAACAAGAAGATGTGAGGATGTGACACAGGAATTGGGGCTTCAGTGATGAGGAGCATGCTGTGACTGTCAGAGGGTGGAGGGGAGAGGTAGGGCTGACCTTGAGGAAGGAGAAAAGGTCAGGGGCTGGTGCAGGGCATATTCAGGGAAAGTCTGCACCTCAGTTCAGAGCTGCTGTGGTGTAGCAGAGCTGGTAGTGAGGCCAAGGGTAGCAGTGCGGAAGGTGAAATGCACAGTGCACAGGGCTAAGGAGCCCCAACACCATCCTATGGGCCAGTAAGTCTCCAGGGAGAGAGAGGAAGGGATTTGTGCACTCTGAGCATACCTGAATCTTAAGGGTTTTGTTTCAAATATGTACTCCTTAACCTTTCATCCAGGTTTGAGACCTTAATCTTTCCTAGTATGGTTTGGATGAAAGCTGTCCCCAAAATGCTCATGTGAAACAATCACTCCGGGAAGGAGGTGAAATGACTGGGTTACGAGAGCCTTAATTTAATCAGTGGTTTGATCCCCTGATAGGGATTAACTGTTAGATGTAGGTTGGTAGGGTGTGTCCTTGGGGGTTGTGCCTTGGGGTATAGACTTGTGTGGAGTTTCTGGCATGGAGTCTCTCTGCTCTCGGCGCCATGCCTTCCACCATGATATTCTGCCTCCTCTCGATGCCCAAGGAATGGAGCCAGCCTTCTATGGACTACGGCCTCTGAAATCATGAGCCCTCAAATAAGCTTTTCCTCCTAAAATTGTTCTTGTCAGGTCTTTTACTCACAGCAATGAAAAAGCTGACTAAAGCAGAAATTGATACCCAGAAGTGGGGTTGTTGCTTTGACTAACCTGACCATGTGGTTTAGAAGCTTTTGGAGCTTTTCGGAATTTATGGGAGGAATTTTGGAAAGTTTAGCAATGCAAGCTGGAAAAACTTTAAACTGTTGTAAGTCGAGCTTAGTGAGCAGTTGTGGTAGGAGCTCAGAAGAAGGGAATGCTGGTAGGACTCTAGACTGTGAAGATGCTGCTCAAGAGGTTTCCGAGGAGAAGGAGGACTCTGGTGGAAATTGGACTACAGCCCATTTGTGTTACATTCTGGCTAAGAGGTTGCCTGCATTTTGCCTGGGTCCTGAAACTTTCTGTGAAACTGTTTTTAAAAGTGATGGACTTCTTAATCTGGCAGAAGAAATTCCTAGGCAGCATAGCATTCAGGCAATGGCATGGATATTGCTGGTGGCTTTTAATCAAGTGTAGGGTGATAGAATGGAAAGATTGAAAAACTTGGATTTGAAAGATGGGAGTAAAACTTTGGCTAAGGAAGTTGCCCTTGTTAAAGACATTACCACCACTGAAGAGATGCGGAAGACTTTGCCCAGATGCAAAATGAAAGATGGCTTGAGGGCTTCTCATGAACTGGCAAGACCACATTCATCTCAGGCTCAAGGGAGTAATAAGTCCTTTGGGAAAAGACCAGGGGGTTACCCTGCTTGCACAGGGGGACCTTGGAAGATTTTTCAATGTGCTCAGCTATCCAGGCACTGAGAGGCTGGAGTAACCAGGGTCCCTGGAGGCTTGGCTATTACTCCAGATGTCAGCAGATCTTGGCAGCAACCACATGGTGTTGGTTCTGCAGGATTGATGGATGCTGGAGTTGAGGTTATGAAGGTTTCCACCAAGATTTCAAAGAAAGGCCTGGGAGGCAGGCAAAGTGCCCCAGGGTTGGAATCCCTGCAGGCAGCCCCTGAGAGGGCAATGCATGGAGATGTGAAGAGGAAATCAATGAGCAGAAGAGACCCCTGAGATTAAGAAATGCCAGTATCATGGAATATCTGCCTATAAAAGCTACATGAATTGATCAGAGACAAACCAACAAGAGGCCACATGGTCTACAACTGGCAAGGGCATAGGGGTGGAGCAGCACAAACCCTTTGGGCAGAACGTCACGATGCCTTGTGCTCCAGATGCCAGACATGGAGCTACAGGACTAGTTTACCCAGCTGGCTTTTGGATTTGCTTTGGTTCCATCCCTTCTTTCTATGCCCCTATTTTTCTGAATGGACATATTTACTATGTGCCTTTAAATATTGGACATAAGTAACTTCATTTGATTTTTTACAGGAGCTCACACTGAGAGTTTGCCTTGAGTCTCAGAGGAGACTTTGGAGACTTGACCTTTTGGGCAGTTTTGGAACTGTTGAGATATGGGAACTCTTGGAAATGGACTAAAGGTGTTTTGTATTGTGAGACTGTCAAGAGCTTTTGGGGGCCAGGTGTGGGATGTTGTGGTTTGGATGAAAGGTGTCCCCCAGAGCTTATGTGAGACAATCTAGGAAGGCTAAAGTGAAGTGCTTGGGTTATGTGAGCATTAACTCAACCAGTGAGTTGATCCCCTGACAGGATTAACTGGTGACTGTAGGCTGGTAGGGTGTGGCTGGAGGAGGTGGGTCATCGGGTGTGTGCCTTTGGGGTACATATGTTGTATATGGCGTGGAGTCTCTCTGTTCCCTGGAGCCACGCCTTCCTCCATGATGCTCTGCTTCCTCTTGTGCCCAGAGAAATGCAGTCGATCTTCTATGAACTAAGCCCTCTGAAATCATGAGCCCTCAAATAAACCTTTCCTTCTAAAATTGTTCTTGTCAATCTTTTAGTCACAGCAAGGAAAAAGTGACTAAAACACCTCTTTCTCTTTGAGAATCCGGTGCAACAGGGGTATGAATGATAGGCAATGCTGCCCATAGCAATAGTGCGGAGACAGGAGGAGGATGTAATAACGATCTGTAGGGAGAGGGAGCCAGGGAATGTGTCCTGGCAGAGAAGTGACATGTTCCAACTTGAGGACTGGCTCAGATGTGCTCTCTACCAGGGCTTCTTACACCCTCTGTGCTGAGAGACCAGCTGTTTGCTCCCCTTTCTTATGCATCACAGATGGATATTTTTAGATAACATAATAAAAATGAGTTATTAGAAAAAAGAAATAAAAGTGTTCAAAATGTAAGCACCAGTTTTTAATTATTAGTCTCATCAGACATAAAATAGCTTGTCAAATTGTTATAAAAGTTTCAAATGCTTCTCTCAGCCTCTGTTCTTTCGTTGCTGCAGAGCTATTATCCGCAGTTGCTGATGGCTGCACTCTGGGGACTCTGGGGAGTACAGGTGTAGCCTTCACTCTGCTGAGGACAGGTTAGAGGGAGAGAGACCACTTAGAAGGCTGCTTGCAATATTTCAGATGGCAGAGAGCATATCTGGGCTCAGGTTAAGACAAGAGCAGAGCTTGGAAAAGGAGGGAAGGATAATTAACAAGTAAGTAACAAGTAAGATGTTTGGTTTTATTTATGTCATTTAGTTTCATGCTTAAAAATACTTTCTGGTTATTTATTTATTTATTTATTTTGCTTTCCCTCTTATGCTACATTAATTTTTTTTTCTTTGTTTTCCCTAGCCACTTGAAAGGTCTGCATTCTATTTTTTTTTAGCAGTACAAATAGCTTTCGTTAGGTTTTTCAAAAGGAGGGGAACTTTCCTTTCTTTGAAATGAGAACTGTTAAATATTTTAACTTTTCCCAACACGTTTTCTACTACTTGACTTTTGATAGTGTAATTTGGGTATTTATACTTAAATTCTTGCTATTAGTAAATTCTTAAGTGGCTTGCTTGTCACATTTGATGGCTGCTTTTGGTATTTGGTAACCATATTTGTATCATTATTGAGACACAGCTCCATGTTCAAGTGGGTTCAGGGTTCACAGCTGGTACTTTCACGCCAATGCTTTTTGGATTTGTTTGGGTTCTTTGTTGTGAGTCACCTCCTGAGATGGCCAATGAAGCGTTAAGCAAATTGCCTGGAGACTAACTGGTGGTGTGTGATGTGAGCGGACAAGTGGCTCCCGACTCTTGGGACCAGCTGGGATCGCATGGACTTTAGAGCTCACACCAGGCCACTCTGTGACCATGAAAGAGCAGGACAAAGACCAGGTCACATCTGAACACTGACAAGACATGAACATTGTCTACAGCCTGGAAATGACCAATTGTCCCCCTACCCTGGCTCGTGTAAGTGACTGCTGCTTCTCTATTAATTATAGCTTCAGCCTTGTCTACCTTCCCTCTTTCTAACGGGTAAGGTTTAGTAAGATACCCAGTCATATGATACCCCCACTTCCTGGCAGTATCCAGTTCAGACCAAAGCCTGCAAGCTGCTTAACACAAGGTCCTGCAAGTCCTTTCTAAAGCCCTCCCACCAACATGCCTGTAGGTCTTCTGGTGTGTGTTCTACCTCACCAAGATGGTTGAAAATTCCCATCATGATTGTTGAGTCCTGTGGTCTATTGCTGGAGGCCCCGACAGGTTGAATGATGGCCCTGATGGTCTCGCTTAGAAGATGGTTTGTGTCTACCTCCTCTGCACAGGAACTTCATGGTCCCTTCTCAGACTGACTTCTACTCAATCACATGACTTGCTTTGACCAATAGGACACTAGCAAATTTGATGCACGTGTAGGCTGGGAAGGACACACTGAATTTCCTCTATTTGAACATCTGCGACCATAGGGAGACTGAGCTAGGATTATGGAGGATGAGACATGAAGAGACCTGTTAAGTGGACACGGTGGTCCAGATGAAGCTGCAAACATGTGAGGTAGCCCAGATCAGATCAGCAGAACTTCCCAGCCAACCCATTACCTTACTAACAAAAATAAATGTGCATCTTTATAGCTCGTTAGGGTTTTGTGATTATTTTGCAGCATCTTAATGGCAATGGATAACAGGTTTAGTTTACTGTCTAAGAATATATTTCTTTTGACAACCTATTTGGTGAAGAATCACTGGGTCAACACTTAGCTCAAAAAGTTTATAGATTTGCTCCATTTGAGTGTTAGAGTAATTTTTTGCTTTGGGTCAAGTTGTGATTTTTCTCTTGATATCACCAATTATTTAGAAGTTGAGTCTCTTACCTCCATCCTGCTTATCAATTTCTTTTTTCATTTTTTTTTAAGAGAGAAGGACAGTGAGAGAGAGAAAAAATCAATTTTATTTAAGTTTTTCACGTAGCTTTCATTGCTCCGAGATTTCATTGTGTACATGGTGCTGGAGTTATAACTCGAGTACTTGTGCATGCCAGGCAAGCGCTGTAGCTGCCGAGCTACCTCTCCAGCCCCCCCCTTTTAAAATCTTTTTAGTCTTTAATTGTGAGACTTATTAAGTAAGACCATCAGTGCAATCATTCAATCTGTCAGTGATAGACCATAGGACTCAACAATCATGTTGAGCTGTATTTTTTGTTTTCTCAGTTTTGTTTTTAATCTAAGACCAAAAGTAAATCTCTTGTCTTGTCATACTTTCTTTCAATGGTTATTTCATTGGTTTTATATCTCTTAAAGTATACTAAAAAAAGGATGTTTTCCTTTTACCTGTAATTGCTTTTTAAAAAATAAATGTTATTTCTTTGCATTGTCAAAGAAATGCTCTCCTTTTTCAGTAATACAAAACTGCAGAACTTATTAATTGCATTTGTGTACACATATATGTATATATAGAGAGAAATGCATATATTTCTCTCTCATATATATATTTTCAAACAAATGGGCTATAGATCCTTCTTTATCTTCTACTTAGGTAATGACATCCTTCTTGTATCCAAGGTGAAAGATGGATAGATATATATAGCTCCTAAGAAAGCTTCCTTAATGGGACGAGAGATACTTTCATGACCTGAAATTCCCTCACTATGTTTATTTAGAAGTACAATTTTTCATTCCCCATAAACTGCTTTTGGAACAACCTGTATCACTGCATTTTTATTAAAAGACAGACACAGAGCGGGGAGGGGCAGAATCAATTTAGTTTTTCATCTAGCCTTTGCTTCTCTGACCCTTAGTTGTGTGAGTGGTTCTGTTGTTTGAACCTGGTCCTCATGCATGCCAGGTAGGTGCTCCAACCACTGAGCCTCCACTCCAACAGGAAAAAAAATATTCATTCTTATTTCAGGTAAATGTTGCTAGGAATTTTCTTGTGGTTTTTCAAGCTAATAAAGACAGCATTTTTCTATTATTATTTTATCATTATTATTAAATTTTATTATTGTTATTATTCATCACATGGAAAAACAGCATTGCATACATCACTAACGGCAAAGTTGAAACTGGCATTGTCAAATAGTAGCTCTTTGCCTGCACAGAGGGGAGCTGGTGCACTTGGAACAAGGGTCATATTTTCTTATTGGAGCAACCAACTGGATAGGAGGAAAGGTTCAGGCCAAATGTTTGCTTTTGAGAAAGGGTTACCAGCTATAAAATGTTTACTATTAATTATGGAGGAGGATATGAATCTCAAATAAATTTTCTTTGGAGCTGAAGAGAAAAACTTTGCATTCTCACTTTCAGCTCCTTAGCTGTGTGATTTGGTGCAAGGTCCTTCACTTTTTTTTTTTTTTTTTTTTTTTTACAGAGCGAGGGACCACGAAAGAGAGACAGAAAGAGAGAACCAGTTTTGTTTAGTTTTTCATGTGGCTTTTGTTGCTCTGACACTTCGCTGTGTACATGGTGCTGGGGTTCAAACCTGGGACTTCGTGCATGCCAGGCAAGTGCCGGAACCACGGAGACACCACTCCAGCTTGGTCCTTCACTTCTTAGAGTCTCCTTCCCTTAATTTGTAAAATGAGGCCAATGAATTTCCACCTCAAAGGGCAGCTCGTAGGGTGGGATGAAGCAACCTGGCTTTTAACAGGAGGCATGCTTAGGAAACGGTAGCTGTGTTCCCATGTGTGTATATGGGACTGTTTGGAAGATTCCTTAATAGCTCCAACTCCAACTCTAGTTGGTGATCAGAGTCATTTAACACAACTGAAATATTTTCTAGTTTTATCTTTTACCCGTTTGCTTTCACATTAATTTATTTGTGCTTTTTATTTTATTTCACTCAGTCATTCATTCAACAAGCATTCCTTGATTTTACAGGTTGTGTTCTCCTGAAAAAGATGCTGAGATGGAGTCTGAGATGGAAAATGTTTAATAAGGCTCAACACCTGTGAAGGTAAGGTGGGAAGCAGGATTGGGCCGAGGGCAAGCAAAACCACCCTCCAGGGTAATCCAGAAGCTGGAGGGGGAGAGTTCAGGTGCTGCCTTTTGGAAGTGGCCCATGGCAGCTTCTGTACAAAACCTCTGTCTTATGCTCCTGCCTTGCTCATTCCTTGGATGAGGACTGACCTGGGAAGGATGTGACCTCTGGCAATGTAAGGTGAGGCTGAAGCAGCCACTGAAGGAGGTGAAAGCCATTGGCTGGGGCAACAGGTCCTTCCTTGAAGAGGAGCCGGGTGGCACATCTTCATGTCCATAGCTGGTGGCTACTATTCACGGACAAGTGCTAAACTGTGGGACTGCAGTGGTGAGCAGCGAAGAGAAATCTCATTTTGTGGAGCTTATATCCCAGGCTGGTTTTGACAATTTTCAGTTGTCTATATATTTCAAATGAACAGTCTTCTTTAGATAGATTGCCTCACCACAAAACCGGGAGACTAGACTAATGTCTTTAGTTATTAATCAGGAGAGAAAGAAAGAACAGATGTCTCTGTTTTAGAGTAGCAAAGAATCCTTCTCCATTATTTTCCCTTTAATTTCAGCAGTTCCACAAATACTTATTTTCTCCTTGTGCCACATACAGCAGAGTTGTTAAGCGCTGGAGAACAATGGTGAACGGTGTTCAGTTGGGTAGGGTGGATAGACACACAAAGAAAACAGAATAACAGAGAGAGTTATGGGGCTGAGATGTAGAGGGATTGTAGAGAACAGAGACAGGGAACTTCCCCTGGTTCGGCCGTCCAAGGAGGCTGCTTGGAGGATAAGAAGGAAGACGACGGGTCAGCCGGATAAATAAGGTTTCTGCTTTTAAGTCTTTTTTTTCTTATTTCACAGAAAAAAGAGCAAATCAGAAGTCTTAAACATTTATAGAAGCAATCATGCCAAGAGAATCGAGGATATTTAATGGGACAAATGGATTTTTTTGATTGTTAAATTAAGGTTCTCAAGAAGAAGTTTTCCTACATTTTAAGACTTGAAAGCTTAAAAGGGTTTCCTGTGGGGCCAGAAAGCCTCACATTGGATGGTGCTGGTTCTTCGTAAATGATTTCGCTCTATGTATTAAACTGCAATCATGCCTGTAAGAGCCATCTATAAAGAGAAAAATCTGTGCGCTCCTAAATGTTATGTGCGCAGTCACTTGGCTTAATTTGAGTTCTGTGGAATTGTTTCTTACTAACAGCATTGTGGGAATCCTGAAAGAGGACAAGGGAAGGCTCATGAATGCAAATGTGTGAACTGCCTCCCGACTCAGCTTGCGGTCCTCTCAATCCCCTTGACTCTTGTGTGACACATACTAGGAAATTGGGGATCTTAATAGAAATGGATTAGAGGCCATATCATCACCTAACCAATTTTAGAAATGGTCATCAAGATCCATGTGCCCAGCTTGTGTTTGCTAATACTAAAGTTGAAAGATGTTCGTCAGAAGTTCTATCTGCAGACCGAATGAGTGGCAGATTGCCACAATAACTTGTCTGAAACTTTGCATTGGTTAGCGGGATTTCTGTAATCATAGCTCCAACCCAGGAGAGCATCAAGTAGGTGGAGGGAGTGGAGATTTCAGTGTGTCAGGGTTAATTATAACTAGAATTGCATTGAATCTCTGTAGGGTGAGTGTCCAATTGTAACTCTGAAATCAGCTGAGTTAACCCTTCTCTCTGGGCTGTAGAGAAAATGGACTCGCCTGTATCCCTGACGGTCTAGGAAGCTCTCCCCAATCATTGTGGAACTCCTTATGGCTTCCCATGGCTCCTGAGTGGTCATCTCTGACTCCCATTTCTGCCTTAATCTCTGCTGACACTCATGCTCTGTAGCATGTTAGTGTCAGCCTGAGGGAGGATCAGTGGGCCTTTCCCAAGTGTCTTTCTCCATCTCCTCCCAAACATGTCATAGATCCACTGTGTGATTGCGTTCACTGGAGATGTGACAGAGGACAGCCAAGATCAATAATAGCAGATTGCTCTGTTCTTTAATAAGACCCTCAGTCATGGCTGCGGCAGAAGGTGTTCCTCTTTCCTATCTCCAGGCATCTTTTCCATGTGCTGTTTCCGCCCAAGATTACTGTTCTTTTTTTGCTTTTAAGTGATTTTGCTCTGTTTTTGTTTCCATCTAACACAGTAGGACCCAAACTTGGGTGCACAGTTGAAAATGCTGAAGTTTAGGTACCATCCCTCAAGTTTCTGATTAATCAGTTTGGTGTAAGACTCAGGTAGAGGTTTTATTTCTATTTTATTTATTTTTTAATATAAGGAAATTTTTAAAGGCACTGTCATCTGTTTCTGAACATGCAGCCAGGAGCTGTGACAAGGTAAAACTAGCCCGTGTCTTCAGAGATTCATCTGGTCTTCAAGAAACTCTGCCACTAGCTAATAATAAAAAGCAAGCAAGCAAACAACAACAACAACAACAAAAACCAAGTGTCACCTCTCTCTGTCTGCTACGGGTAACTGTCAATGTTGTCATCATATTTATACAAATTGGGAGACTGAGGCTCAGGGAGTTCCGAAACCTTCCCAGGATCGCACAGCTGGGACTGGTGGAGGCAGGATTTCAATCTAGGTTGGTGAGTTCCCAAGCCTTGTTTTGTTTATTTTCTTTCTTTTTCATTTCTGCCACTGCACCTCTTGTACAAGGAGGAGGAAGAATGGACAAATACCTGCCTTCAGTCATCTCCGCTTTAATATCAGTTGTTCCACCTGCTCCTGGTTCTCTAGCTCCAGTGGAATCTTTATCAATTTGTACCAGGCTTATGTTATTCTTTCTGTAAAGAAAGTCTCTCCTGGGAGGGGAGGGATAAGGGTAGGTAATTGGGAGGGCTCTTGGGGGTAAATCTAATTTTCAGAATTTATATATATGTTAAATTATTTCATTAGAAGCTTGATTGATTGTTCAACAAATAAATTTTTGAATTAAAAAAAGAAAGTCTCTCCTATAGTCTACAGCCCAAAAAATTCTCCTTTATTTCCAGAATAATAGCTAACATGATTGAGTGCTTGTTATTTGCAGGAACACTAGAATACAGAGAGGTCATGTAACATGTTCAAGTTCACCCAGGCTGTAAGAGCAGAGCCTGATTCAAACTTGGTGTTCTACTCAATAATGCGTTCTAGAATCACCTGGAGCTGCTGGAAAGGTGTCTTTTGATTTGGCAGGTCCGAGGGGGGCTGAGAACCTGCTGCTCTGACCAGCTGCCCGCTGGCAACTCAGCTAGTCCTCAGTCTGTGCTCTCAGCACCCAAGACTTGGTGCTATTGCCTCTGTTCCTATTTCAAATAGCTGGGGCTAAGTGCCATGAGGCTACATTTCTTCTGTGATTTCTGAATTTTTCTTCCTTAGTAAAATGGATGGGGGGCACTCTGGTCCAGAGATCCCAAGAGTACTACCAGGTCAGAGATTCCATTTAATATTAATTAAATGAATTAATTAAAACGCAATCATTTATCAGATTTAAAAAATGAAGATCCCCTAGGAAGGGCTGAAAAGATTGAGAGTAGGCAGGGTGATTTAGTGTTGAGAATCGGACTAGGACATCTGATGTCAAATGGTGACAGTAGATGTTTTATATTCTGCCCTCTTGGCCCTTCTTTTATCAATTTAGTGAGAAATTCACTTTGGCCATCCCCAAGCTTCTATGAAATGAAAACTGAAGGGGAACTTTAAAGATAGCTCCAACAGTTGCGGATCATTCTGCAGAAGCTCTTTTACTAAATGCGGTTTCTTCCACGTGATTTTTTTTCTGTTTTTAGCTGCCATTCTTCATTTTGATGTTCAAATTCTCTGAAGCTCTGTGACTGGAGCCAGGGTGATTAGTGCTGGGGGAAAGCCACTTATCAAGGGAGCCTGCTGCAGAGGAGGACAAGGGCAGGGATGTCCGTGCCAGGCAGGGCACAGCCCGCCAGCGAGGGTAAGGGAAAGACTTTCATTACAGGGGTGGGCAGCCCTCTGATATCCTCACGAAAGCAATGAGCATTGAGCACATCGCACACTACGTGGAATACTTAATTACAGAGGAAACTTATGGGTTCCAGTTGACAGAATAATCTAATCAATATTGCTTACTCCAAACTCTAATTTACTTGTCTTACAACTCATTAAATTTGAAATATTATTGATTTTCAAGTAGATGGCTCAGAGGATAAATAAGTCCATTTTGTCTTGGGGGCCTTGGTTTGAGTTTGATCCGTGGACCTGCAGGCAAGAAAGCTCAAATCTCTTCATTAGGCAGTGTTTGCAGAATCATCTCACTGGACATACTCCACTGGTGCCAATAATTTGCCAGGACTCCATATTTCCCAAGAACTCTTGCTGAGTGGGCTGTTTTCCTGTTTCTGGGAGGGTGCATCCACGGCGAGGGGCAGTGAGCTACATGATTTGAGGAGACACTTTAGGGTCTGAGCTCCTCTATATGTGATTTCTATGTATTCCACAATCCAAAAAATGCCCAGTGCATTTGCTGGACTCTGTCCAGTCAACGGCTACTGTCAACCATTGTCCCTATCTACATGTCGAAGGCCATGGGTGGATGTGGTGAGGGCAAGGATGCTCAGATGAATTAGCTGTGAGCCAAGGGGCACATTTTAAATTTACTTTTTCTAATAGATGTCTATGGACATGATTCAAAATGCTAAAATTCTCAAAAACTACCCAGAAAAAAATTTCAACCTCTGACTTCTCTTCTCATTCTCTTATCTGCCTCGTTTCTTCTCCTCCAACAGGAAAACACTATTTTATTGTTGTTGCTGTTTTTCTGTAACTTGTTAAAGTGGTCTTTTGTATATTTAAGAGTAAAAGTTGATGCTTATTTTTTCCCTGTTTTTATAAAAGATTACATGTTGTACACACTGTTCTGAACCTTTTGTTTGTTTTGTTTATTTATTTTTTTTTACTTACTAGGGTACTTGGGGAAATTTTCCATATCAACACCCTCATTTTAGAAAATAACTTGATAACTTTCCATCATGAGATATTTAATTTATCCATCAGTCCTCTATGTTGATGGGCCTTGGAGCCTTTCAAATGTTTTGCTATTGAAAACACCACTACAGCGAAGGGACAGGCACTCACAGATGTGCACAATGAGTTTGTGCATACATCATTTTGCGATAGTGCAAGTATATATGAAGGAAATGAGCCTCAAGGTGGACAGCTGGATCAAGGGGCATGCGATGACCAAAATTGCTCTCTACGGTATGATTTGTCTATTTGCGCTCCCACCAGCAACATACGGGAATCTGAAGCTGGTGATTGAGATTTGCCTCGCAAGTGTTTGTATTTCCAGGTCAGAGACGATACTAGTTGGAGCTGCAGACAACAAAAGAGTTAATTGAAGGCACAAAGAGTTCATTGAGATGGATAGAAAAACACTGGTGCACAGACATGGGGAGGAGAAGGGAAGTAAAATCAGCCAAGGACTTTCAGTGGGAACAGTCTTGTGAGAATTGTGCCGCTGGACATCGTACCTGTGGCTTTTGGCCATTTTTGTGTTATCCAAGAACCTGACTCCTGATCTTGACCTTTCTTCACAGGATACAATCTCTAATGTTCTCAACAGGTGAAATAGGAGCTCATTTGGCTTCAATGGGGTTTAAATGGTGGGGGAAAGAGTATGGAAAACCCTGTCAGCCTCTTCTTGCCTCCTGATAAGAACGCTTTTGAGATGTGGGGCACCCAAAGCAATGTCCACTATGAAGACCAACTTACCTCTTCGTCTTCCTTTTAATTAGGGTGTGTCCAGAAGTATTTCCTTAGATTCTGCATGTTTTAAGTCCCATGTTTGAAAACTCCTCTGGCTTTAGGACCTGAATTGGATCTAGAATCTATTACTGCATCCAAGAAGGGCTTACTGCATCCGTTTAGGACTCAGTCAGGGAGTCCATCTCATTTATTGATCACCTTCCGCATGCTAAGCAAGCAGACACTTGGTCAAGGATTCCGAGTCAGGAATTCTTCCATCTAATTCTGCTGCGGCTCTTCTGATCAGTGGCTTAGCCTTGGGCGAGCCATCCTTCTTAAGCCCGTTTCCTCATCCACAGAGCAGGGATGATAATATTGACCTACTTTCCCAGGCTGGTGCAGGATTCACTAATTGATAGCTGTAGAGAGCTCTGGGAAATCTCCAGGACCTTCCCCACTGGGCTTTCCAAGCCTGTTTCCCCTGCAGCAACCCCTGCCGCTTGCCATCTAATTTGGGCTGGCGTGTGCAAGGACAGATGAGGGAGACAGCAGGCTTGAGCCTACGAGGAGGGAAGGTAGGTAGCAGTTATCTTCCGCTGCGAAGGTTTCTGAGGAGCCCACTGCCGTGGGTCCAGCAAGCAGGGATCACAAAAGCACAGATGCCCCAGTCCCCTAGTTGCTCTCCCTGACAGTCATCCTCACCCATGAATAAAATTAGCAGCCCAGTCCTTGACTCTGGTGGTGTGAACGGCTCACCCTGAGCAGCTGTTGCAGACCATCTCTGATATTAATCCCTTCTGATGGTGGTGACCTTAGGTCAAAATGCCTTGCTCTCCTTCCTGCAGCCAAGGAGCAGTCAGCTCAGGGCATGTGTGTGTGCATATGCTGGGGAGAGGGAAGCTACAACTGTAATCACAATAATAACATCTTTAGATCACGTTAGGGTTTGCCATGCATTTTCGTGTTATTGATCTCCATTGGGCTTTGGCATTGTTGTGAAGGAGGTAAAAATGCTTATCTCCTCCTGTGCCCAAAAAACTCAAATTTAGAGAGGTCACCAAACCAAAGTTCCTGCAGGAGGAAAATAAAATCTTTTCCCCAGCATATTTAGCACTCTCCCCATCATATAATTTTTTTTCTTTAAATGATAAATAACTTTTTCTAGTTATTTGCCTTGACATTGAGGAAAATTGACTCAGAAATGTTAAAATGTGCATATCTACCCTTGATGAGTTGCTTACTAATGCCACATTTCTGTTCTAAGTGTGTTACAGGCAGAAGAATAACATCTAATCCTCATTTAACTCTACCATGCAGGCATCTTTGTTCTTTACAGATGAAACATACTGAGGTTCAGAGAGGCTAATAACTTACCCAGGGACACACAGACAGTCCGAGCATTCGAGCTCAATTCTTTACTACCAGCTTTAAAAAATATCCTAGGAGCTGAGGGCCAAGCAATGCTGTTGCGTGGGGGCAGAAGATGGCTTTTATGTGGTTGAGTGGTAAAAATGAGGAGCTGCATCTGGCCTCTAACATCAAGTGTTGATACACTCTAGCCTACTTCACTGACAGTTCGTTTCTATAATTTCAAGAAAATAGCTGTAAACTAGTGTGGTGAAAGTTAGGGGTGTTGGGAGAGCAGCGGTGGAAGTTTCTGCTGTATGGTGAACATGTGCAATTAGGCTCCTCTGCTCCTACCCTGCCTTTGCAACCTGCTATTTCAGGACTGTCCCCTTCCTCCACCCCTCCAGCTGCAGGCAGGGCAGGCATACCTGGGATCTGGCCACCGTGGAGTTCATTGGAGGTTGGGTTTTCTGTTGCACTTCCTGCCATACACATGCCCTAGGTCTTTGCTGTCTGTCCAAGGCTCCCTGAGGCCAGGAACACCAGAGGGAGCTCACTGGGCACCCATACAGGTGCTCAGCTCTAGGAAGCCTTCTGCAGGCTCTTTTGAAAGTTCCATGACAGTGAGGTGACTTTCCACAGGGGCAACCAGACAGGCATCCTTACTTTGCCCTTTTTTCTTCCTCTATGTCACCCTCTTCTACTCTCTAGGATCACCTTCTCAATAATCTGCCTGCACTTGAATTCTTGTCTCAGGTTGTGCTTTTTTGGGGAACCCAAACTCAGAAGCAGCCTTTGGAGCATCGTGCACGTGCTATGTGCTACATCTTCTCATCCGGGGCCAGAAAGGTGTGGTGCTTAGGACCTAGATTTTAATTCTGGCTTTTGCATGATTTTGGAGAGTTATATAACTTCTCTGAAACTGAGTTTATTGTATGTAAGACGAGAGTTGAAATAATAGCTTTCTTGTGGAGTAGATTTTTGTGTGTATCAAATACATGCTGGTCTGAAATTCAGTAAAGGTCCAAAAATTTATCCATTGTTGGTCCAAGCCCCACACACTGGGGTGGTTTTAAAACAACCAACTCCACCCAAACTCCTTCACCCAATATTGTGTCCTTTACCTCAGTTTCCTAATCTCTACGAAGAGGCTAATTTCCTTATAAGTTTCGGTTTCATAATCTGTTCAAACAGACTGGCTGTATCATGGAGTGTAGGAGTTAATTATTGTGTTAAATAGCTAATAAATCACTTGGCACATAATAGTAGATGTTTAGTAAAATAGAGCTGCTAACTGAAATATCAACAGGTCCCAGCTGGACTTAATGGCTTCATCCTTTGTGTTCTTTTTATACTTCTTTACCCTCCTAATGGAGTCATTGTGCATGTCCCTGCCCCTCCCCCAAGCCTATAAGGGGTTTGAGTCAGTCCTCCCTCAACCAGCTGCTAACGCGCCCTGACACTCAGGCAGGGGGATTCAAGAGTCATGCTAGAGCGTTGAACTTTCAAAAAAGTCATCTAGTCCAGGTCTCAATGGACGAGGAGACTGTGGCTCCAGAGTCTAATGGACGCTACCTGAAAGAATGTTCCCTGGCTGATGCACTGACCCAGCAGGGATGAGGCCAATGAATGCGCTGGAGGGGAGCTGGTCTCATTTGGCCATTTGCCTATGCGGGTTCTCGGCCAAAGCAGCTTTTCTTAGATTGGGCAATGGGGTTGAGGAAGGGGGCATCTTTTGATGACCAGTTTTGGTGATGGTCTTTCTAGGAGGCACCTAAGACATTCCAGATTGTGGACCCAGCCATGGCTTCCCTTAAAAAACAGATTCAGGACATGCAGAGGAACAGCAGGGCAGCCTCTCTGTGAACCTGGGCATGTGGTGATCCTGAGTGTAAGGGTGCAGGTGCCCTGGGAAGATGAAGGCATGGGATGTGGTCTGTAGCTGGAGAGGACCGTGGAAGTGTGGGGAGGGCTGCCATCTATAGAGAAGCTTGGGTGTCTCTTTAGGGTGAGGAGGGGAAGTGGCTTCTTGCTATCTGTCCCAAGTAGTTGAGCAGAAGCCCCAAATGGTCCAAGCTTGTGTCTGGAGTGCTGGTCCTGCTTTGCCTCAAAGGTTTCTCTCGTTGCTTTTTGTACCTCTGTTCCCTCTGGTACACACCTGCCAGCTTACCCCTCCATGTTGGCTTCAGTGGAGAGAAATATGGAACCCAAACATGGTTTCTTTCAGTTGGGGATTGTGGTGGTTGAGGGATTGACTTCCCATTTGGGGGCAAACGGAGAACTGTGTGGAGGTGTAGCTGAGATCTGATGCAGGTACTTTGTCCCTGAACATGGTGGAAACATGGGATTGGAACCTGGCTAAGAGATCTTCTCATCCACATACCTCCACCATGCAGGGCAGGGTTCCAGTTAATGGCTTCTCATTTGGTGACCAGAGGCTCTCTCCCTCCAGAGATATTTCTGACCAAATATTTCTACCTGTCCGCAGTCTACCCCACCCCTCTAAAACTAAATCCACTGAGGTCTCTTCTTACCCATCTGTCCTCTCTTTGCTTTCCTTTATTGCATTTTCTTTCCCGGGTCCCCTTTACAGGTTGGTATTCCTGGACCATGGTCATTGGCATTTTTTTCTGGTCACTGGCTTCACTAATCTGGTACAGATCCGTGACTTCCAGGTCTCTGGTGCCATTCCTGATTCCTCTGCCCTTTGAATGTCCTTCATACTTCCAAATTTGCATGGCCAAAACAAATCTTGTTGACTCCTCCCTTAAACTGCCCTTTCTCTGCATTTTCTAGCTCAGCAAATGGAATTACCTAAGTGATTGCTTGTCCTGGGTGTGGTCCCACAGACTTTTCTGCACCCCTGCAAATACCTGTCACCAGAGGTGCTGTTTAATTTTCACTTGCCCTCTGGATGCATTCCCTCCTTGTCCTCTCTGCTCTGAGCCCCAGGAGGATGATTTCTGGGACTGTCATCCCGAGTCTTCTGAACTCTGGCTCTGGGTTGGTTCAGTCACTGCGAGGTCCAGAGAAGAAGAAGTTGGTGCATTATTCTTCCTGCTCCTGGCCTGTGGGCCCTGGCCTCTGTTGGCGAGCCTTCTCTTGGGGGTTCACTTCTTTGTAAATTCCAACAGCCACTCCTACCCTCGGCCTTCAGGTCATGGGTGCTAACAGCTTCTTGTGTGTGTGGTCCTGATGTGTGAGTGTCCTTTTTGGTGTTTGTGACCCTGCTCACAGCTCCCCGTGCACTGTTCCTTCACTGAACTCTCAAGCTCTACCTGTAGTGTCTCAACAGGATGTTTCCAGATGTATCAGATTGTGTCCGCCATTGCTCTTTGTTTTATATTTCTCAAATCTAACCTTGATTATTTTAAGGAAAAGGTAGCTAGTTTTCTGCAAGCTAGTGACGAACAGTTCTAGGTAACGGCTCCACCCACATTCCTCATTATTGCTTCAAACTTGACTCTTGGGGTTGTTTTCATCCATATGTGTTGCGATGACTGGCTCCGTACCTTGACTTTGCTTCTTGCCTGGACAACATCATGGCCTCTGGAATTCCTTTTGGGCCTTGAAGTCTTTGGCCTTCCTACAGGGCATTCTCTTGGATGTTGCACTCTGTGTAGTGTATAAAGTATGGAATACACACTATCGAGGGCTGTTGGGAGGCCCTGTGCTTAGAAGGGCCCTGTACTTGGCTTAATGCCTTACTGTCACTGTCTTGAAAAAAAACAAATTATTTTTTGGCACTGGGAATTTAACCCAGGGATGCTTTACCCCTGAGCTACACCCCCAGTCCTTTCTATTTTTATTTGAGGCAGGGTCTCCTTGAGTTGCTTAGGACCCCTCTACATTACTGAGACTGGCCTTGAACTTGTTATCATCCTTCCTCAATCTCCTGAGTCACTGGGATTACAGGCATGTGCCATTGTGTCGAACTTGAATTAATTTTTAAACAAGGTCCCACATTTCCCTTTTGCAGTGGGTCCTGCAATTCTGTTGCTATTCTTGTGTAAATATTATGCAGGTTATTCAGTCCATGGGTGGACACAGGAATGAATGGCCCTGAACCACACAAAGAAAGAAATGATTTCCTTTCCATTTGTCTTTCAATACTCTGATTATTTCAAGGAAAATGCTTTATTTTTGTGCTCATATATTCTACAGCACTCTTGACACTTGCTAATTCTCTCCTTTTCAATGTAGAGAGTGGGGCCTTGATTCTGGGCCTTTATGGGCACAGAATAAAATCCTTTTCTTTTCATGATTACCTTCTATTTATAACAAGTGATACTACTTTTTCATTTATGGAACTAATATGAAGTTTCTTTAAAAGCAAATTTTAATAAAAATTCAAGTCAATCAACACCAAGATGTTAAATAAATAAGTGTAGAAATGGCATTTGGATATAGTA
>PVKS010005457.1:0-84983 GCA_004027875.1 Aplodontia rufa | reverse complement strand
ACTCTCCCTCCTCCTGAAGACGCCCTAAGTGCCTTCCGCCCTGCGCCCTTGACTCCCTGTGGTGGGTGCCACTCCAGCCACCCGCACCCCAGCCCTCAGGGGCCTCCTCTTGAATGCTGTTGGGTGTTGGGTGCTAGGGACCCAAAGTCAACCAGTGACACCGGAGAAGGCGAGGGAGCAGCAGAGCTGGGGAGTTTCTCCAGGAAGAGAGGAGCAGCGGGCACAGGCCCCGCAGTGCTGGGAGCTACCTTCAAAGGTGTAGAGGGCCTTGCAGGTCCCTATGGCCGGCAGGGGCTCCTCGTCATCGAACTCGTCGTCGAAGTCGGTGGTCAGCACCTTCACCTCACTCTCCTGGCTTTGCTCCTCCGTGTAACTGCCATCCGGGCTGCTCAAGAGAGGAAGACACACAGCAACTATAGCGACCCACCCGGGAGGACGCGGACCCCAGCCCTGGGGACAAGCGCCCCACCCCGAGTGCCCCGAGCTCAGCTCAGCCCCCAGGGCGGGCAGCGAACTCCGTGGGGGCCGTGGTAGCCGAGCGCCTCGTGCATGGTCCCAGATGGCAGAACTCAGAAGGCAGCACCCAGCGAGCCGCCCCCAGGGCTGTAGATACTGTACCTCTCCCGGTCCTGGGCGCAGCTGTTGGCCTGCGGGGCGCCTTGGCCGTCGTACATCCCGCTCTGCCGGCGCGCCTGGTCGCCTCGCGCGGAGAGCCGGCCCTCCACCTCTGCCAGCCAGGCCTGGGGACGACAGCCAGGAGTGCTAGGACCTGAGCCCCCAAGGTGGGGAAGCCACAAGGCCCCTGCTCAGGGCAGAGTCCACTGGATGTGCCATGTCCAAACATGACGACCATGTTTTTGTTTTTGTTTTTCAGTGCTGGGGATTGAACCCAGAGATGCTCTGTCTCTGAGCTGCATGCCCAACCCTGAATTGCCCAACCCTGAATTGGCGAGGCTGGCCTCGACCTTGCGATCCCCCTGCCTCAGCCTCCTGAGGTGCTGGGATCAGCGGTGCAGGGCCATCGCCGTGGCCACTGAAGGAAGCCACAGAAGGAAGCTGCTATTACCCAGCTGCCCCCAATGTGGCAGAAGGCACACTGGACCGTTTTACTGCAGGAGCTTGGACAGGTGACTTCCAGTTCCAAACACTCATGCCTGGGAGCCAGGGCACAGCTGCACAGAGCAGCGAAAGCAACCTCGCTCCAATTCCTGCCACACCCTGACATGGCCAGCTGGACCTCCTCCCGAGGGGACACTGATTCCACCCAGGCGGGGGGTGGAGGGTGGAGGGTGGGGGGTGGGGTGGGGTTGTGATCCCGGCTCCTCTTCCCAACACCTGATTTTCCCTACCTCAAACTTGCGGGTCTCCAGTCGCAGCCTCTCCATGTTCTGGCTCACTTCCGCCAGCTTCTGGTCCAAGCTGGCTGGGTCTCCCATCTGTGGGTTCTTCAGGTACACGTCTTTCATTTTGGTTATGGCGTCTCTGCAAAAGGAAGGAGCAGAGCCTGGTGGGGGCTGCCACGCCAGCGAGTGCCCTTCTCACTGTGAAGGCCAAGGGCGCACAGCCGCGTGGCCTGGAGGGGCAGCTGGGCATGGTCATTCTAAACCTTGCCATGAGATTCAGCTACCAAGGTCTGTGCAATCTGAGTCTGATTCAATTCCTGTTGCCTTTTTCTTTTTTAAAGAGAGGGACAGTGGAGAGAGAGAATCAATTTTATTCAGTTTTTCACGTGGCTTTCGTTGCTCCCACACTTGGTTGTGCGCGTGGTGCTGGGGTTCGAACCTGCGTCCTTGTGCACGCCAGGCAAGTGCCATAACCACTGAGCCACCGTGCCAGCCCCATACCGACTTTCTTAGAGTAGATTTTTTTTTTAGCCTGAAAGTCCTGCCAGACTGGTTTTCTTTTGGCCGGGATTTGCCTGTACAACCTCTCTTCCATTCTTTGGCCTTCAACCTTTCTCCACCCCGCAGGCTGGGTGCATCTTTGGCGGAGAGCGCACAGGTGAGGAGTGGCTGGGCTCTGCCTGGCCCGGTCTACGCCTCTCCTTCAGCTGGAAGGTGGATCGTTTGCGTTTGACACGGGGCTTCCTGTTACGCACACCGCTGTGTGCCAGGCACTGTTCCTGGCATGAGACCCTGACGACACATTATGAGCCCCCCTTAGAGAGGAGGTAAGGGAGGCGCTAAGAAGTCAGGAACCTCGTCCCAAGCGCACGGCAGCCTGTGCTGGCGTGGGACCTAGGTGACGGGTGCCTGGAACCGCCCACCCCTTCCTGGTCTTGCTCCCCTTGCCTGTTCTCGGTATGTGCTCCCCACTTTCTTGCTTTTAGGGATTACTACCAAAAAAAAAAAAAGTCCCCTAGATCATGCTACTTTTTTGCTGAAAGTCTTTTTATTTATTCTCATTTTTTTTCCTGCACAAAATATCAGTTGCCGAAGAGCAGAGGCTTTGAGGGTTTCATCTCTTGCTTTATTCTCGGAGCCTAGAGCATTCCCTGTGCGCAGCAAGCGCTCTGCAGACGGCTGCTAAGTGAACACGTTGGGCCTCAGCACCAGAGGGGGCTGCTGGAGGATAACGCTGATCAGTCTCCTTGCTGCACAGTGGTGGACCCTTAGTGGAAAAGGCCACATATCTATTTTAAGTCTGTCAACAAACTCCCCCTACCCAGGTTCCCTATGTCTCGAATTCCTGGGCTCAGGTGAGCCTCCTGCCTCAGCCTCCACAGTAGAAGAGTCTCCAGGCCCAGGCCACCGTGCCTGGCACTATCAACAAGTTCCAAAATGTCATTTTAGTTACTCAAGCCATAAATTGTCACTCCTGTAGGAAATGTAACTGATTGTTTGTTAAACAGAATGAAGTTTAAAAGATACTTTGTATTTGGTCCAATATATAATCATAAAGAGCATAATACATGCAAGGAAACACTACATGATGTCCAGTAGCATGTAAATATGTAAATAGCATGTAAATATGTTGATTATGTAAATGACCTGTAAATACATAAAAATTTATGTTTTTTACATATCAGTTAAAGAGGACATTTAAAAAGAGCAGAAAGCAAAAGTTGCATTTCATGTAATATTTCTTTCTCTCTTTTTTTTGGCACTAGGAACTGAATCCAGGGATGCTTAGCCACTGAGCCACATCCCCAGCCCTTTTTATTTTTTTTATTTTGAGACAGGGTCTTGCTAAGTTGCTTAGGGCCTCACTAAATTGCTGAGGCTGGCCTTGAACTTGCAATCCTCCTGCCTCAGCCTCCCGAGTCCTGGGATCACAGGTGTGCGCCACCGTGCCCGACTCATATGGTATTTCTAATACAAACTAAAACATTTAATTATAGATGTTCTTATTTCTATACATGTAACCACATTTATAAAATGACCTATGTTTTAGGAGCTGCTCTACCAAGAATAAAGAAATTATTTATTTAAATGCACTTTCGGGGCTGGAGTGGTGGCCCAGTGGTTGGAGTGCTTACCTGGCATGTGCGGGGAACCCTGGCACCACGTACACAAGTAGGTGTTGGAGAAACAAAGACAAGGTGGAAAAACAAATACACTCTCTCTCTCTTTAGAAAACGAAGCTGCCTTTTGTGTGCCCTTCAGCTGGGCTCCTTGCCAGTTCTGCTAGCAGTATTTTTTGCGTGCTTTGCATGCGGTGCGGGGCTTGAACCAGGAACTTGTAAGTCAGACGAGTGCTCTAACACTGAGCTACCTCCCAGCCCTAGGCCTATTTTGTAAAGAATAAAGTCTCAAGTTACTTTTTAACTTCAAATCGCAAATAAATGATCGATTCCTAATTCACTCAGAACAAGCGGGGTGAGAGACATTCGTAAACCGGCGTTTCAGTCCAGATCGTTGGCAGTCCCCGCCTCGTGATGCGCTTCGGGTTGGATAGGTGCAGGAATCGCAACCGAGAAGGGACAGCACCACTCAAAGCAACACACGCAGCGGAGACGGCAAACGGATGTGTTTCTTTGCACGTGGATCAATTTATCATCCCTAAGGTCAAACTCCTAAAACAGCTCAGCACCAGGCACCCTGCAGCAGGAGCCTCAGGGCAAGTCCCACCAAGGGCTGGGAGCATGTGCGTGAGCTGCTAGGGACCATCAAGCAACCTGGGAACCCAGAGGAAGGACGATGTCCAGATATACTCAAATAGACAAGCACATTTGCACCCAAGGCTGGGGTGCGAGAGGGGAGGGGCAGGGAGCCGTGCTACTTCCCATTTCCGTGTACCAGATATTCACTCATGATAAAGAGACAGGTAGGGCTGGAGCGGTGTTGCTCAATGGTTACTGCGCTTGCCTGGCATGGGCGAGTACATGGGTTCAAACCCCAGCACCACATACACAACTAAGTGTCAGAGCAATGAAAGCCATGTGAAAAACTCAATGAAAATGGATTCTCTCTCTCTCTCTCTCTCTCAGTGACCTTCTCTCTTTAAGGAAAAAAAAAAAAAAGACTCTCCCAGGTTCTAGTTAAGCGATCCAGTAGACTATGACAAATCATCTCTTTCCGCTGTGTTTTAGGCCCCCCCACCTTTCCAAAGCTGAACTTGAATGGAACACGTCGTATCGATCCACTCTACCTTTGATCCATCTCCTTCTGAACTTCTTTATTTAGTTCGTCGACTTTCTGCTGGAGCTTTTTCCTTCTCTGTTCAGGAGGGAGGTTGCTAAAATCCTCTGGAGTCGCACCCTGCAGATGCAAGCACAAATGAGAAGCCGGAAGGCACCATGCTACTCCTGGAAGGAGCTCCTACGCCAAGCCTGCAAACGTCTGCCAAGGGCTTCCCGAAGTGAATCAATTCAGCCTTCCCTCTACGCCCAGCTGGGATGCAAAGATCAACGCATGCAAACTACGGACGTCCCACAGACCACTCCACCGTCCACATGTGAGGCTGCAAAGAGCAACGAGGAGGGAGAGAGGGGAAGGACTTCTGACCCAATAAGAACGTGTAAATACACTGGAGGTGGATTTGTTTTTTTTGGTACGGGGGATTGGATTTAGGGGTGCTCTACCACTGACCACATTTGTAGTCCTTTTTATTTGGATAGACTGTCTTGCTGAATTGCTTAGGTGGCCTCCAACTTGTGATCCTCCTGCCTCAGCCTCCTCCTCCTCCTTGGGGGTCGCTGGGATTACTGACCTGGCCACCCACTGGCTAGAGGCAGATTCTCATCAGTTTTCCTCTGGTCCTGCCTGCAGCACCCCTGAAGTCTCAAGGAAGATTAAGTTTCCTTCACGTAAACCAGTGCTAAGCTGCCCATCCGGGTCTGAATATTCCTTCCCATCTCTTCAAACAAGGCTGAGACCAAAAGTTCCCACCCCTGGAAAGAGTCACAGGGGGCCTCTTTTTCCCCAGAGAAAAGGACATTAAACTACATCCTCCTCTTCTGGCCTCCCCTGCTGGTGTGCTGTCTCTACAAGTCTGCTCACGCGGAGGCCTTTAGGGTGGTCTCGGGGTGCAGACAGAGCGCCCACCTTGACCAGCTTCCCGCGGCAGGGGAGTGGACCTCCTGGGCTCAGGTTGGCTGAAGCATTTGCTTCCCCTTCAGAACCAGCTGCCGCTTTCCTCTGGTGCACGTTCTAAGGAGGAAACGCGGGCAGAGGTCGTGGATGCATGGGGACACGGCTTACTTGCTGGCAGTCCTCGCCAAGCGGGGGCTGTTTTCACAGAGGAAGCTCCAGGGATAACCCAGGGATTTAGGAAGAGGGACTCCACTCTTTCAAAACAAGGGCAAGACTGTCGCCGGTGGGTGGGAAGAGGGAAGGCTGGGTTTGCCGAGCGGCTGACCTGGGCTGGTGACCGAAGGTCCCGGCTGATTTGATAAATGGCAGGCTGCTGGGCCCAGCACGTGACTCAGCAAACAGCTCCCCACCAAGGCCACTAAAGGCCCCCCACCCAGAGACACTGAAGGCTCCCACTTGATGCCCCCGAGGATTTGAGGAAAGCCCCAATTCCCATTCCCAGCACCTTGCTGAGGACAGCGTGTCCCCTGGGCGCTAAAACAGAGAGGAAACAAAACACATCTTCAGTGCAAACAGAAATGGGACTTCCTGTTTCCTTTCCACACACTGCAGGCCCACAGCACTGAACCCTGGCTATCTGCTTTCGGTTCCTTCAACTCAAGCACTGAGCTAGAAGGAAAGTGCTCTGTGTTCTCGCTCAAATTACTTGGGCAGATCAGCAGGTTTTCCAGAATCGAGTCTTTTTCTTTCTTTCTGTACTGGGGACTGAGCTCAAAGCTGCCCTACCACTGAGCTACACCCTCAGACCTTTCCAGTGTTTATTCTGAGACAGGGTCTCACTTGCTAAATTGCTAAGGCTGGCCTTGGACTTGTGATCCTCCTGCCTCAGCCTCCCTTGTTACTCGGATTACAGGCATGCACCACCGTGCTGGGCAAAAAAATAATAATAATTTTTTTTTTAAAGCCAGAATAAAAAGAGTTAATGTAAGCTACAATGCTTCAAAAGTCAGGAAATCTGCTGAGTGGCCAGCGTTCCCTCTGTTAACATCAACTGGACGTCGCTATGTCCCACCGAACTTTCCGAGTGATGGGAATGGTCTACATCAGTGCTCAGTGCTACCAGCACCGTCCCACACAGCAGCTGCATGAGGCTGCAGAGCACCTCACCGCAGCGGGAAAGACCATAGGACGGAGTGGTGAAGTGTGTTAGGACAGGCGTCAGATTTACATTGGTGTAAAACGGCTAAAAAGAAACCAGGCCATAATGCGCTTTGGACACAGATCGCCTGAGTAACAAGGCACGAATTCCTTAGCAAAACCACAGCAGTGGAAGATCAGTAAATGGATCATCTCCCCTGGCTAAGGAGTGCATCTGGCTGACCGCTCAGGTCCCTTTCCTAGGCGGATCTCAGAGCCGGGCGCGGCGGCACACGGCTGACATCTCAGTGACGAGGAAGGGAGAGGTAGGAGCATGGAACGTTCAAGGCCAGCTTGAGCACTTTAGTGAGACCCTGTCTGAAAATGAAAAGGGCTGGGGATGTGGCTCAGTGGTTAAGCACCCTGGGTTCAATCCCTGGTACCAAAAAACAAAAACAAAAAAACCCACCAAAAATCTGAGTAACCGTCCCTCCATCTTCAAATGCCATTGGAGAGTCAGGTCATGGCTTTTCTGGATCCAAAGAAACTGCACTTTGCAGAGCACATCACAGGCCACTCACAATTAGTGCTTCGGAGCTTGGGTTCCTCCGAACGCTACTCTGACCTACGGTTCCTTTTGCCGTGAAGGAATTTTTATTGCTCACTTGGAGTAAGAAGAGCTCTCTCCGCCGTCCTTGGAGCGGCCGTGTTTACAGACGCCGGCTGCACCAGGAGCTACGCGTAGGAAGGTTTGCCCAAGCTGCAGCTCCGCGGGGCTCCTCCCCTCTACGACACAGCCTGTGCAAAGCCACCTTGGTGCGGGGCTTCCCTGGCATCACAGAAGTGGTAGAAAACCACAACTCAATACCAAGGCAGAAAAGAGATGTGTATCTCAGATGGCCTGGAACTGCCCCCTTCCAGCGCACCCAGCAGCTAAGGACAGGAAAGGGAAGAAGGCGACCCTGGCATCCGAGCAGGCTCCGTCCAAATCAGTCGATTCAATTTTACCCCGATTTAAACCGCAGATAAATGCATCTCGCTTTTCTTTCTTGTTGTCTAATGAAAGACTCAGGATTTCAATTCAGTCTGAGCCATGTTTAATAAAATATTCTTTTTCTTTCTTTCTTTCTTTTTTTTTTTTTGTGTGTGGCGCTAGTCTTTGCATGTACTAACCAAGTTTTTTACCACTGAGTTACATCCCCAGCCTTTTTATTTTATTTTGAGACAGGATCTTGCTAAATTCTGGAGTCTAGCCTTGAACTTGCAATCCTCCTGCCTCAGCCTCCTTCCCAAGTTGCTGGGATCATAGGTGTGTGCCACCACATCTGGCAAAATATTTTTTCTTTAGGGTTGGGTCAGTTGCCAAATACTGAATTAGGCTGGAAAAATTCCGTGCACACATACATGCGTGCAAAGACGCATGTATGCGTAGAGTACACAGGAAGGCCAGCACAGTAAGCTTCCCTGGGGCAGCAGGGTGCCTGCCGTGCCGGCCTCCTTCCTGGAGGAGTTGGCAGCCTGCTGTCCGCTCCTCCTGGGCACTCTGAGCTGCGGCACAGCGAGGGCTACGTAACTTTTGTCCATCACCGAAGCCGAGTTATGGGTTATGTTGGTTAAGAGTTTCTTTTAATCAATTTAACGATTAGTTTGCCCATGTTCTAGAGCTAAACAGACAACACAGAAGAGGCCTAGGAGGGTCTGCACTGTCCATTACGTCATCTCGTGGCCTTCTGAGCTCCACACAAGACCCCAACGTGTCCATGGAGCAACTGGAGGCCAGCGCGGCTCCCCTTCTCCTGGCCGATGTGAACCTCCACAGCCACACAGGTGGGGACCACACCTGCCCATTTCACTCTGCTACGGGGCTCTCAGATGAGAGCATTTCCACCTGTTAAATTTGTTTTTTTTTTTTCCAAATGATCCAATACGTGCCGCTATTCTTAGTACTGATGTTGATATCTACATAGACAGTTCATCAACATCTGCCATCCTCTTAAGGCCCCAGTAACAGAAGACCACATTGTGGGTTAATTATTAATTTTCTTAGCAACCTGAAGGGATTAAGATCTGCTATTAGATTCTGGACCTTAGCACCCCAAAGGTCTGCTAAACACCAGCAGAAGCTCCCGCGACAGCAGCACCGATGGCCCCGGCACCCACAAACACACACCAGGACATGCATGGGCTCATGTGCTTACCAGCCTGAGAGAAAGCTTCACGCGGAAATTGAAGTGGTAATGGAAAAAGAGAAGAGAGAAAGAGAAAAAAAAAAAAAAACACGTCAGAAGGGGAGCTGGGTCCGATCTGCTGCACGGACGCGGCACACAAATTCACCCGCCAATCTGTGAGTGCGGCCTGGAGCGGATCTGCGCGAAAGTTCACCAGGGGGCTGAACCCCGAATCGCTCTCCTAGGCTGCTGCGGTGTTGGGGCGGAGGCCAAGGTTTAAGGGAGGGGCTCTGCTGCGACCAGCATTGGTCACCTGGGACTGGATGCAAAGGCAGCGAGTTTGCACTTGGTGGCACATGATAACAACGGGAAGGAAGAATCCCACGGCTTTTCCTTCACCAGATTCCCCACCCCCAAGGCTTCACGCAGATTTCATGAAGTCTAAACAGCGCTCACGCCCGCGACATGCAGGGGATAGAGTTATCTCCAGGGCCTCGAATGCGCGGGCCTTGGCCTTCCGTAGAGGCACTAAGGCAAACTCTGAACTTGGTAAGTGGGCAACTCAGGCTAGAAACTGCTCTTCGAGACGACCCGCAGGAGCCAGGAAGGCTGGAGCCCCAGGCTGGAGGCAGAGGATGCTCTGTCCCCCTCCTCGACTTCCCAGCGCCGTGCACGCGGGCGAGGGCTACGGAGCAGCTGGAGGATGACCAGGAGCGGTGCTCTAGATGGGCCTTACAGGCAGCAGGCAGCCTCCTGGCCCGGGGTCCCCTGGCAACTACCAGGGCACAGCAGCTGCAGGACTGCTGGGCCTGGAGATCAGCAAACGGATAAAAAGGAGCCACCAAATTAGAAAAAGAAGCCCGTGGTTGTGCGTTAAGGGCACAGGGCAGAGAGCGGCACTTCGAGAGTTCAGGGCATGGTATCTACTCAGCGGGTGCCAATCTTAAAAGTTGAGGGACCTGGCTGTAGGATCCAGAAATATTTTGTTGAAGACAAAGCACCAAAGAAGGTGCTCTTTGATTTTGAATTGGCGGTAAGAGGAGGCTTTAAAATACCGTATTCAGATTTACTGAATTAATTAATTCATTGGTACCAGGTATGGAACCCAGGGGTCTTCACCACTGAGCCACATCCCCAGCCCTTTATAGGTTTTTATTTTGCAACAGGGTCTCGCTAGGTTGCTTATGGCCTTGCTAAGTTGCTGAGGCTGGCTTTGAACTCGCAATCCTCCTGCCTCAGCCTCCTGAGCCGGTGGGATTCTCCACATCCGGCCCTTACTCAGATTTTTAAAATTTAATTCTTAAGATTGACTTCAAGTTGATACTTCTTTGTAATTAGGCAATAACCTTTTAAAGAATAAAACTTTTGAAGGAAACAAGTCTCTCCAGGCACACTTGGTGACCTCTGAAGAGGGCAGGTGATGTTCACTACCTGAGCCTCCTGGGAGCCTTAGCTCAGATCCGCTCGCCCCGACCTGTGCTGGTCACACACAGACAACACGTAGGGCGCACAGCAGAAACCTTCCAAATAGCTCCTCCACAAAGCACCAGAGCACGTTGATTTTGTCGCTCTTCCCTGTCCAGACATCGCGAAGGACCGACCTTTGGACCAGAGGTGCTATCGCCCTGTTTTCTGCTCAGCTGCTTCTGTTACCTGGAACTGTACCTTCTAACCTCGTAACTGGAGCATAGGAAGATTAATACATCATCATAAAAACAGCTCCGCAGGATCGAACCTCAGCCCCGGGAGAACTGGGACGCACGGAGCCCTCGAAGTCGAGGTTCTGAGGCGCAGCGGGACGACCTGGGAGGAGCGCCAGCTGCGCGCGGCTTCCTTTGAACGATGGTCAGCTGGTGTTCGGTCTGAGCGTGTGGGCCAGCCAATAGGTCCCTCAAACTTACATAGCTTAACCGTTTGCCAGGAGAATAATTTTAAAGGCTTCGTTAAGGGCTTCACTAGACACCTGAATGCTCCAAAGCTGCCAGTTTCAGGCGACAAAGAGCCTAGGAGTCACAAGCGTCAATAACACATGGGGAGTACAGGGCGGGCCAAGCCCATGTGTTATTGGACAGTCACAGGTCCTAACCTCGAGGACGAAGAAAGGGGACAATGAGCACGCACGCCTAAGCCAGGTCACTGCGGCCCTGGGCTCATGCGACCTCCTCCGGCCTTTACGGCATAACCCCGATGGCTCCGACTGTTAGGGACGCAGGCAGGGGCCACGGAGCCGCAGGCCACGCTCTGCAAGCACGTGCTGCAGCCGTGTTTTACGGGTCAGATCCGGTCGTGCTCTCACACCGGTGACGTCTCAGATGGCAGTCACCATCCCTCTAGCGATTTTCCCGGAACTAAAGTGAAAAGCGGGAAAACCCATCAAGCCACAGCTCGGTTTCTTTGTTCACGGCAGCTTTTTGGAGGGGGTGGACGCTGAACTGATACGATTGGACCTTTTTCCCTGTGCGGAAGCACTACGGGTGCATTCGGGTCCCCCATCTTGGTCCTGCCGATGGGGTTAGTGGCTGAGCCGTGACCGTGTGACCTGCCGTCATCACAGGTAGACTTACAACGTAGTCCCTAGCCTCAAAGGCATGTGTGGGCTTCCCTATCGTCCTCTTCATGAGTTCTTTGCGAAAACAGAAAGACTGAGTCTGCCAATAACCAGCAAGAGAACAAGATAAAATAAATAAAATGAGGGGGGCCGCAAGGCTGGAACAGCTGACAACACTTGCTATGGATGTTCAGTCTTTTTTCGTTTTTTTTTCAGGGCTGAGGACCGAACTCGGGGCCTTGAGCGTGCTAGGCAAGCGCTCTGCCCCTGAGCTAAATCCCCAACCCCGGCTTTTCAAAATCTTTTCATCAGCACTGATGGTTTGTTTCCACGCAATTAATCTTTCTCCCTGAAGTATGGGGGGAAAGATGTCCAGATTTCAGACATAGACACCCCTTTCACAGGCCTGGAAAAGAAACCTTCATTTAAGACAGCAAGACTGCACTGCGGATTGCAACCTGAGGACACACTGCGGGTTTCATTTTCTTTGACTTACGTAAAGAAGACATGATCGTTCAGGTCTGCTGGCATACCAATCTTTAAAAGATGCTCAGAGAAACAAAATTTTCTTATAAACATCCATGGCTTACAACAACAAATATTTTACCTCATTATTTAGAGACAAAATCAGTTATTCTAAGCAACGCTAGCACACGATTTAGACACTCAGATGACTGAAATAAAAATTGAAATCTGAACCCAAGAGCTGCAAAAACACAATATATTAAAAGACATCAAAACCACAGGTTTTGGGCTGGAGTGGTGGCTCAGCGGTTTTGGCGCTTGCCTGGCAAGCACGAGGACCCGGGTTCAAACCCCAGCACCACGTACACAACTAAGGGTTGGAGCAACTTAGGCCATGTGAAAAACTAAATAAGTTGTTTCTCTCTTTCTCTGTCTCTCTCACTGTCCCTCTCTCTTAAAAAAAACAAAACAAAACAAAACAAAAAACCACAGGTTTCCTATTCACCTAGGACACTTGTCATAACTAGACCATCTTTGGCATAATGGTCTCGAGTTAAAAAGTAGAATGAATGAACGAAATGGCAACAAAACCCGTGCCGTCTTCATTGTGAAGCTAGGGGCTGTCCTTTTGGGAAACCATCTATGCTGAGACTGCTTCCAAGTCAAATCCACTTCCCCAAACTTTAGATTTAAATGTTTTGTTTGAACTTCCTAGTATTTTTTTCTTTTTCTTTCCTTCTTCTTCCTAGAGGAAGGGACAGTAAATCTGACCCTAATTAAAAATAAACTCAGCAAAAATGAGGGAGGTAAAATGATTTATTTCTTTCTCTCTCTCTCTTTTTTTTTTTTCATTACCAAGGACTGAACCCAGGGGTGCTAAACCACTGAGCCACATCTCCAGCCCTTTTTATTGTATTATTTTGGGATAGGGTCTCACTTAGTGCTCAGGGACTCACTGAGCTGCTGAGGCTGGCTCTGAGCTTGCGATCCTCCTGCCTCAGCCTCCCGAGCTGCTGGGATTACAGACGTGTGCCATCGTGCCTGGCTAACATTTCTTATTTCGCTACCAGTGCTTCTAGTGTGTATGTGTGTGGTTTGTCCTCAGGAATACATGTTTAACATTTAGGAAATTTCTTTTTAACAGAAAGTTGCTGAGCACAGATATGAGGAGTAAGAAATAAAATTCATTTTGCTGATTATGGTAAAAAAAAAAAGCATTTTTCCTTTAAGTCATCAAAATAACCCATTTCCTGTTTCATTGTCTGTTTTTAAGTATATTTTTTCTAGCCAACTTTTTCTTACACTTATGAAAAACTGACGTTCTTTGGTCTTTCCCTAAACTTACTGGGAGAATATCACGAGACACAGACTCTGTAAGCAACAGACGGTGTGAGGTTGTGGGAGCAGGTGGTGACAGTCCAGGACACCTGAGACGCAGCAACTTCAAATGTGCCACGTGGTACTTGGGAAAGGGTTAGGCAGGGACAGGGACGAGCTAACTGACTTCCGCTAACTACGCAACCTCTTGACCCAGCTCTCCTCGCAAGCACCGGGGGTGCAGAATCAAACCAGAGCCAGGAAGCTGCCGGGTCCTGGGCCAGTCCTAATAATAGAGCTCAAACCGTCAGTCATCCACTCCTGAGGCTCACCCTGCCTTCCAGCCACGGCTCTGCACATCGTTAGGAAATTACTTCATCATCTCATATGCTGGGGGACCTTAAAGTAACTGCAAATTGTTCCTTGAGATTCTCTCATTAAAGGAACTCTGCCTATAAAGAAATGGCGGCTTTCTCCCTTATTGTAATAGATGATAGCCTAGTTATTGATCTCACATACATGTATGTTCATTTATTTGTTTATTTATTATAATTTTTTTCATATAGAGTACTTTTCTTTGGTACCTGGGATTGAACCCAGCGATGCTCAGTCACTGAGCCACATCCCCAGCCCTTTTTATTTTTAATTTTGAGACAGGGTCTCCCAAAGTGGCTCAGGGCCTTGCTGAGTTGCTGAGGCTGGCTTTGAACTTGCGATCCTCCTGCATCAGCCTCCTGAGCTGCTGGGACTGCAGGTGTGGCCACCACGTCCAGCTACATCGAGTACTTTTTGGAGACTCAAGGACCATGACTAATAAGGAGTAAGGCTAGTGACAGCCCCCGTGACTGTCTTACAGGTAACCGGCTGATCGAGTCCCATTCTGAGCAGGACACTGTGGAGAATCGGTTATGCCTGGGAAGCTCTTCCCGGGCCAACGTGTCAGCTGGCGCTGGAAGCAAAAGGCAGAACTTTCCAGGTTTTAGCTGACACCTCGTGCGGGGCAGACACAGGATGGCCTCCAGCCCTGGCTTTGGGGTAACTTCACTATTGGGCACCCTACGGGAGGAAGTTGAGTGGAGACGCCTAGCGAAGGGAGGGAGAAAATCACGTGGGTATGACGACGAAGCCTTCTGCTACGACTGTGCAGCTCCCAAGGGCCGGGGTGGAAAAACCCTACTGGATATGCTAAGGCACTAAGTATCGACAAATGGAGATTTCATTACAAAAGAGACACTGGGGAGGCGTCAGACTGCACCTACCACTTAATTTGATGTGGATGCCTCAGATTACTTTATTCTAATCTTTTTCTATAAGCCAAACCAGAATCTATGTTGGAATAGCACATTAACCCTTCCAGGTCCTGTGGCTCAGACACACAATGCCTATCTATCTACCTACCTACATCTATCTATTTATTGGTACTGGGCATTGAACCCAGGGACATTCTACCACTGAGCCACATTCCCAGACCATGACAGTTTTTAATTTTGAGACAGGGTCTCACTAAGTTGCTGAGGCTGGCTTTAAACCTGTGATCCTCCTGTCTCAGCCTCCTGAGACACTGGAATTCCAGGCGTGCGCCACGGCACAATCTTTGTTAGAATGGCAAACTTGAGCGTTAAGAGTGTCTTGTGCGTCGGCCACATGGAGGCAGATTCTCCCTGAGCAGGGAGGGGAGCGGGGGACGTGGCCGGGTCGGAGACCCTGGAAGCAGACTCGCTGGCTCTGTGTCTTCCTAACCTCACCTTTGGGCCTTGGCTTCCTGGACAGAACAGTAAGGAAACAGGAGTCACAGGGTGGTTGAAAAGTGCACGTTCTCAGAACAGATCCTAACCTCATAAGCACACGGGGACAGCAGCTGCTATGGCCCTCTGACCCTGGGAAGAGAAGCGCAGGCTGAACACGCCTCCCAGCAACGCTCGAGCCAGAATGAGTCGGGCTACACTGTTTTCAGATTTGGGTGTTCCGAGATGTCTGAGATTTAACCAGGGAAGAGTCCCCAGTGTAGGCGTGGAACTCACTTGTGCAAGCATGGACCTCACTTGTGTAAGCATGGACCTCACTTGTGTAAGCAATCGTGGAACTCACTTGTGTAAGCGTGGAACTCACTTGTGCAAGCGTGGACCTCACTTGTGTAAGCAATCGTGGAACTCACTTGTGTAAGCGTGGAACTCACTTGTGCAAGCGTGGACCTCACTTGTGTAAGCAATCGTGGAACTCACTTGTGCAAGCGTGGAACTCACTTGTGTAAGCATGGACCTCACTTGTGTAAGCAATCGCGGTACTCACTCCTGAAAGCGTGGGATTCCCTTGTGCGAGCAAGCGTGGGACTCCCTTGTGCTTCCCATCCATCTCACACACGTGGTCTGAGAGGACAATAGTGAAACTGTATCTGCGGTTCCTCACAGTGCCGGAGACGGATGCAGTCCCTGCGCTTGTGCTCTGACTGCCCTTGGTCACCTGAGGCCAGGAGTGGAACTCGGCACCCGTGGTGTCTCCCTGGCACTCAGCTCCTGCTTTCGGAGCCTCCTGGGTACCTGATTTCGGGTTAGGAGCGTGGCCTGTGTGGGCTCAGGTCTCCCACGTCTGATCAACACCTTTCGATTCACTAACAGTAAAATAGCTGTGGAAAGCACCCTGTCCCGGGTTCCCTGTGAGCCCTGAGGCGGCGGGAGGAGGTGCTGGCCTGGACCGTCCTCCTGCCATTGTTAAGCCAGTCACCTCCGATTCCTCCTCCCTAAGCTCTCTTTTGAACGCAAGCTTCCCTCTTTTGGCGGGACCAAGGTGGGATGCAGCCACTCAGATACTTTGAAGGGGAAGCGAGGAAAGTCCTCGCGCGGTGCCGGGGCCGGGGACAGGGCAGGCTTTCTCTTGCTTTCCCTCCGTCCCTTCTCAAACCCTGCGTTCTTCCCGTCTTTTTGTTGTTGTTGTTGTTACAGGAAAAACACAATAGATTCATTCACAAACCAGACACGTCATGCAGACCGAACATGCGACAGGCGTGGCAGACAGGCCCCGAGAGCGGGACTTACCCCTCGCTTCAGGCTCCGGAAGCAGTGGATTTTGGGTTTGGAGGTCATGAACTCGTTGAAGCGGTGGGACAAGGGCTCCTTCTGCTGCTTGGGAGACTGGGGGCCGTTGGGGACAGCAGAGGGTGAGGCAGAGGCGGGGGGAGGAGGGGGAGGCTGATGGGGGGATGTTAAAAGGGACATAAGCTACGTGTGAGATGCGGCAGTGACAGTAAAATCAGAAAAAGATGAGACACAAAAGAAAAATAAACATCAGACGGCACTGGAGATTCAAAGCCAGTTACAACACAAGCCAGTACTGTTCACGCCATGGTCCAGCGGAGAGCAGGGAGGAGGCCGCAGGGAGGACGGCGGGAGGAGCGGCGCGGTGAGCGAGCGACAGAGACAGAGCCAGACCACACCAAGCCCATGCGCGGACCACATGCAAACCGCGGCCCTCGTTAGTCCCCCCAACCGCCCAAGTCGGAAGGGTGCATCTCCCTACACCACCTCAACTATCAGAGCTGGATGGGAGGAAACGAGAGCCCTCAATGCCCAGGAGCACAAAGAGCAAGACCGTCCCTCTAGAGTTAGAGCCGCGGGCGAAAGCCGCGTCCCCTTCACCTGGCTTACAGAGGAGGGAACCGCGGTCATGCACCTACGTACCACGCCAGAGAGAGAATGAGAGATGCTCATGGAGACACATGTTAGCGGGAATTCACACCCCAGTCCTAACCCTGGGCGCTAGTGTCATTAGACGTGCTGCTAATGGTTACGGAGCTGCCGCGCTGCGGACTCTTCCCGAGCGCAGGTACCCAGCAGCCTCGGGGGGCTAGGAGTGAGAGGGCAGAGATGCAAAGGGGCCGCAGGGTCAGTAACCGGTTAGTGTGGGTGACAGGTACAAGTGAGAATGCAACAGAGGGCCATGGCAGAGACACTACCACCAAAAGAAAGACTGGCTTAAAATTAAACTGCACTCTAGCTGGTTTTTATTTGATTTTTTTTTCATTCTGAAACTACAGATTTAAGATCTTAACTTTTGTAAACTAAAAGATAAATTCAGAATCTCCACATTTTATCAAAGTCATTTTGCACTGGGTCCAAACCATCTGTACCTTATTTTTCTTGATGAACGGCCATAACTTTCCTTTGGATTTGCCGCCGAATTTGAGCTCCGGTTTGCCGTCTCCTCTGGCATTCGAGAGGCTGTTGTCTGACACGGTGCGCTTCATGGGCTGGGTGTAGTCCTCAAACTCGATGTCTCCCGGAGGCTCAAAGCCCGACTTGTAGGCTTCTATCACCAGCTGCGAATCCTGAAATCACACCCAGAAGCAGACGCATCAGATGCAGCAGACATTCCCACTCGGGGAATCGCACTGACCTCGCACCGATGAGGTTCCATCAAAGTCACAGTCCTTTCTTTAAAGAGGGATAGAGGGAGAGAGAAAGAGAGAGAATCGACGTTAGTTTTTCATCTGGCCTTTCTTTTTTAGACACTCGGTTGATACGTGGTGCTGGGGTTTGAACCTGGGTCCTCGTGAGTGCCGGGCAAGCACTCCCACCACTGGGCCACCGCTCCAGCCCCCAGCTTACATTTCCTGACAGCAGATTTTCTCTAGTAACACACTTTTCACCAGCAAGAACCAAAGCTGCATCTCTAGTTCAGACCTGAAGTTACTTTTGACAACCATTATTCCACATTCAGAGAAAGAAGCTGAAGCTTAAAACTAGTTTGTTAAAAGCAGAAAAATCAGTAGGCCATGATCATGGGATTCCCTGGAAAAGCAGATCATAGGCAAAGCCACCACCGCGGCTCAGAGATGTTGGCCTGGAGCTCTCGTCTGCTCTGCTAGCCTGTAAGCCCTCTACTGCATCCCCAGCACCCGGCTGGTCCCGGGAGTCAGGGGGACAAGAGTCACAAGCTCTCTACTGCATCCCCAGCACCCGGCAGGTCCCAGGAGTCGGGGGGACAACAGACACAAGCTCTCTACTGCATCCCCAGCACCCGGCAGGTCCCAGGAGTCGGGGGGACAACAGACACAAGCTCTCTACTGCATCCCCAGCACTTGGCTGGTCCCGGAAGTCGGGGGGACAAGAGACACAGTTCTCTACTGCATCCCTAGCACCCGGCTGGTCCCGGGATTCGGGGGGATAACAGACGCTTGCCAAGTAAATCAGCAAACCTAAGTCGGCTCCACGGTGTGGACTCTGCTTGGATGGGTTCAGCAGCTGCTCAGGAGCCCAGGGGAAGAGGGTAGAGACGGATGTGTGAAGAAGCTACACCTACGCCTTCTTGAGCACAGCGCTGTAGATCGGTGGACGGGCAGGTAATTCTATGAGACTCTTAACAGCAATCTCAATTTGCCCAAGCTCCAGGTTCTCAAAGAGCCCACAATTTCATTGACCATAGCTCTTCTAGCTAATACTAAGTTTGCAGGTGTGCCACCCTTCCAATAGGCTTCACTGCTCAGCTTCTCAAACAGCAAGAGGCAGCCTCTGAGACATAGGCGCGAGGGCAGCATGTAATTTTAGGAGATCTTTTAAAGCATGGCATGAGCCCTTCTCCAGATTCTGCCTTCTGGAATCTGGATGTGATGGCTGGAGCTCCAAGTGCCAAATTGGACCACGAGGTTGAAGAGCACATTATCGTCAACAGGACAGCGGGCTGGAAGCTTTGTATCCTCTGATCCCATTTAAATAATTATTAAATCACCTCCTTCAAATCTTCACTGAAATATGACTTCCTGCTATAACACCTTTACCCCACTCCCACTGAGGCACTTCCGATCATTCTTTCCTACTTCATCTCTTCCAAAATGATTGTCATGTGTTCAATTCTACACAACATTCCCTTCGTCTCCCCCTGGCCCTCGTGAATGAATACATCGTTTCAAACATGCCAGAAACGGTTCCTGTTTAGGAACTAAACAGAACAAGGTGGCAGGGATCAGAGGAAGGAAGGCGGGCTTGGGAGTCTAACGGGCACGTTCAGCTTGTGATCTGGACAAGGCTGTAGCTGCTGTGGGCTTTGGGTTCTTGTCAGTGGGGCATGGCGGGGACAACGGACGGGAATGAGGCAGAAGTTCCTGTAAACGCTCAGTGAACCATCTTTCAAAGCTACCATCGACTTCTCTCAACGTGAAATCTTAGAAACGAATACGAATCTGCATGGGCAGAGATACGGAGGGAGCGAGGAAATGAAGGCTGCAATGAAAACTCGGAAGACCAAAGCTGCAAGGCCGCAGCAGCGCTATCGAGCACGAAATCAGCAAAGGAAGTGAAGGTGGAGGACGCAGCCTAGGAGGGGTGCGGAGAGAAGCAGCAAGAGCGCGGGGAAAGGGATCAGGGAAGGTGCGCTCGATCGCTACATTCTCAAAGAAGACGCAGAGACAGGAAATAGTCACTCACTTCCGAGGTCCTAAACACCCAAGGGAAGGAAGAGTGGGCTGCACAGATATCTGGGGGGAGAACTTTCCAGGCAACCGGGAGAGCAAGGCAGGATCACACTCGGAGTTCTCGAGGAAGAGAGCTGTGCGGCCGGCCAGGGCCAGGGCGCTGGGTGGAGGGGAGGTCAGGGCTTTGCAGCCCAGATGGCTTCGGCTTTCCCAGAGTGCAAGGGACCTCCCTGGATGGTCTAAACAGGGGCAGGATGCACCTGATGTGTGTGTGTGAGTGCGCTCACGTGTGTGCGTGTGCATGTGCATGTGCATGCGCTGGAGTGGAACCCAGGGCCTGAGTGTGCTAGGCGTGCGCTCTACCACTGAGCCACACCCCCAGCCCCTGGCTTACCTTAAGAGGACCTCCCTGCCCCTCTGGTCTCTGTGACAGAAATACAATAGAGGGACACGTGCATAGTGGGGGGTGACCAGCCAGATGCCTCCATGCCCGGGCCCCACCTGCACACCCCAAGCTGACAGAGGCTGGCTGGGTGCTGAAAGTGTTTTGAGGGAAGAGGCCACAGAGCTGGCTACGAAATGATGTGGGTGTGAGAAAAGGGAGGAACCAGCGGGCACCGTGACACTCGCCTGCTGCAACCCCAGTGACTCAGGAGGCTGAGGCAGGAGGATCCCAAGTTCAAGGCCAGCCTGGGCAACTTAGCAAAACTCTGTCTCAAAGAAGTGAACAGAGCTGTGGATGTGGCTCAGTGGGAGGACATCCCTGATTCAGCCCCCAGCGCCACGAGGAAAGAAAAAAGGAAGGGGTCCCCGAGACCTGTGCAGATGGAAAAGCAGGGACAGAGAGGGTAGTGGGGGGATGAGAAAGGCCAGGAGTTCTGTTTCTTTGGGTGCTGAGTTCAGAGAAGCCACTCGGCAGCTGAACCCGGACCTTGTGCTGTGGGGCAGGGTCCCCACTGGAGGTCAACACCTGTGGGTCAGTGTGGGGAAGGGATCGCGTGCCAGGCATCTGGAGATCACTCAGAGGAGGGGACGCAGAGTACAGAGGTCCCAGACCCACGCCCTGCAGGACTGGGAAGGAGAAAAGCTAAGACTAGGACCAGTGAGGAGGGGAAGAGCCACCATCATGTCACCTCCCGGGAACGAGGGAAGGGGGGTTGGGAGGGTGTCTGCTAACATTCAGTGAGATGAGGGTGCAGACTGAGCCACCGTGGTCCCAGGACTGGGGCAGGAGGACAGTAAGCTTGAGGCCAGCCGGGCACCTGGGCAAGACCCTGTCTCCAAACAAAACCTCAAAAGGGCCGAGGAGTTTGAGCACATGCCTAGCACGTGCAAGGTCTTGGGTTCCTCCCAGTGCACGCATCACACATGCACACGTACACACACATGCGCACTCACCCGCACGCACACATGTGCACACACATGCAATGCACATGAGCATGAAAACACATTGACACACACAAATGTATGCTCACGTTCACACATGCACGCACACACATGTGCGCGCACACATGCAATGCACACAGACGTAGGCTGGACCCTCGGATTTAGCAACAAGAAGATGAAATCTAGGTGGCTCATTATTTCCCAGATAAAACAGACCAAGGAAACATCAGAAGCTCTGGGGAAACTGTAGTTTCAGGAAGTTTCCCAGCTGCTAATAGGAGATGTTCAAATCAGACCTCCTTCCGATTTTAATGCTTCCAGAAGCTCACGAGGCCAAAGGAAAAGCCCAGAGCCCAGGGGCCATCCCAGTGGAGGCGTCCCCAGGAGAGGTCCCAGCCTGGGTCCCTGACTCCCTATGGAAGTGTTAGAGGGTGAGCAGAGGAAGCCTCCAGGAGCCTCTTCTTTCTGAAATGCTTAAAGCAGACAAAACCTCCAAAGAAACGTTCAGCTCAGGGGAGGGACGGGCAGCTCGGGGGAGGGACGGTTCTGCAGCCTCGGGAGGAAACGTGTTGGCACGGTAATTGAGGAGCATCGAGAACTTTCCCTGAGAATTCAGCTGCAGTCACCGAGGGCGGAGGCTTTAGGTTAATGCACACTAACAAAATGGAGTTGGAGAAATCCTAAAACCAAAACAAGACGTAAGGAGAAACACCGCCAGCTACCTGTGTCCCACCAATACGGACCACGTGACACATCCGGGGGTGTCTGACAGCAGCTGGTCACACAGGTGGCCTTGAACGTGAAAGAAGGGAAACCGAATGGATGACACGGTGCAGGGCCGGTGTCTTAGCCGGAGACACTTTGCCTCCAGGGGACACGTGACAATGTCTGGAGACACCACCGTCACAGCTGGCGTCTAGCACCAAGCACCCTACGCTGCTCCTGATGGCAGCCACAATATCTACCTGACCCGGAGAAACCCTGCCCTGGTTTCCAAAACCAATCAGATGCCACCAAGGGGATTTTCTCCGCCAAATGACAACACTTGGATTTGATTCTGTGCCACTGTGGAAAACTCCCTGCGTCAATGCGTTTTCTGCGAAAGGAACTAGAGCCAGATCTGAAACGCGCAGCTGTCCCGGGGTCGAGCTGCTGTTGAGGAGTCCCTGGGCCACAGAGGGACAGCCCTGCCCGCAGCGCACCCGCGGGGAACCCCAGCCTTCGGATGAGGCCCAGGCGCACTCTTACGTTCTTCTGGTGGATGGCCTCGGCCGCCTTCACGATCCCGTCCAGGCACTTGCCGATGATGGGGATCACCTGCCGGTCCACCTCTGCGTACGTCCTCATGGACTCGCCGAGCCTCACGATCCGCCTCTCCTCCATCTCTTGAATTTTCTGCAACGTCAGAGTGTGCGTGAAACCAATGTAGTCCACTACCACTTGGGGCCCTTGGGGCCCTTGTTACCTGTGACAAACTCTCTAGGAGGGAAAGGGCTTGAGGCCCACTGCGGCTTACTGTGCCCCTCAGCCTGCTGGACACAGCTGATAAGTCCTTAGGCTGCCCAGATCTGAGCCGCACACAGTTCCATTCCAATTTCACTAACAGCCCAACCCTAGGAGTTTTATTATTTAAAAAAAAATTTTTTTTAAGAGAGGGACAGTGAGAGAGACAGAGAAAAGAGAATCAATTTTAGTTTCTCATGTGGTTTTTGTTGCTCTGAGACCTTGTTGTGTACGTGGTGCTGGGGTTCGAACTCTTGTACCTGTGCATGCAGGTGCCATACCCGCTGAGCCACTGCTCCAGCCCCATGTTTAATTTTTTTTTTTTTTAAAGAGAGAGAAGGATGATGAGAAAGAGAAAGAGAGAATCAATTTTATTTAGTCTTTCATGTGGCTTTCATTGATCCAACATTTAGTTGTGTACTTGGTGCTGGGGTTTGAACCCAGGTCCTTGTGCGTGTCGGGCAAGCGCTATAACCACTGAGCCACCGCTCCAGTGCCAGGAGTTGTATTATTGACCGCACTTGTCAACACGCTCCAATGTCCTCTCCATCTTTGGTCCCCTCCCTTACTCTTCATGGGCTGAGAAGGAGCTAGCCCTATCCTTCTGCAACCCCGAGGCTCCTGTGTGCGTGTGTGAAGAGGCCAATAAGCAAATATTTATTATGTTTTTCTACAAGCGGATTTGGAGTCATGAAAGATTCCCCCAACAGGAATACAGGTATATCTTTTTGTGTGTGGGTGGTGCTGGGGATGGGACTCGGGGCTCAGTGCAGGCTCTGCAAATGCTCGACCCCTGAGCCGCTCCCCGGCCCCTCTCATACCATTTCTGACAACCTCAAGTAGCCAAAAGAAAGCAATCTCAAGGAAAGAGCTGTTCTCTGCCAAATCCTACAACTGTATGAATGTGCTTGCTCTCTCCAGGTTCAGCTGGCATTTTCGTGGCCACAGTGATCCTCTTAGCAAGGAACTAAAATGCTCCTTTTGTTCTAAGACTGGTCAAAACATGGAAGAAAAAAACGCTGCTGGTGGGAACCCAGGTGGTTTGCAAAGGCACTGATTTGTCATGAGGCTAATATTACAGTATTATTATTAACATTTGTTCCTTATGGTCAGCCAGTGCTTGACAGAGTGCTCGCGGTGACAGCTCGCTGGGCCTGTGGAACTGGAGAAACACTCGGAATGTGCGCCCGCCGTCCCGATCCCGGTTCCGAGGCGGCCTCCGAGGGCCTGAGGCCTCACCTGGAAGATGCTGGGGATGTGCGTGTGGTAATACTCGTGCTGCTCCTGGTTGAACTTCTGCAGAATCGACGAGTAGTCCGCCTTGCTGTCCTCTGCCATCTGGTGACGGATTTGTGCTTGCTGCCGTGCCTGCGGGCCGAAACCAGAACACGTTCATGCTCACACAGTGAACAGAGGAAAGCCCAGAACTGCACGCTGCGGCCGGAATTACCTGGCTCTCCAAGTGCTGTTAAAAACAACAGCAGCGTAGAAAGCGAATCTGTTTTAGGTGAGGAACGCGCACCCTAGTTTGCCCTAGACCCCTGCTCTCTGTGGGCTCAGGGAGGCTCGCTGTTCCAATCTGACACCATGGCCACCATTCTCTCCGGTCCACTCCTGGTGACACTTTTATGCCACCCAATGACTCTCAGGGGGGCCCTGGCTCATTCGTGTGCCTGTGTGCACAGACACATGGACCTTTCATAGTTTAGTTTATTTTTGGAGGAGGCAGGGCAGGAACCCATACATTTCAAAATCCAGTTCCAGGGGCTGGAGCGGTGGCTCAGTGATTGTGGTGCTTGCCTGGAATGCGTGAGGACATGAGTTCGAACCCCAGCACCACGTACTCAACTGTGTTAGAGCAAAGAAAGTCACTTGAAAAACTAAAAATTGATTCTCTCTCCTCTCTCTCCCCTCTTTATTCTTATTTATTTAGAAAGAGGGACAGTGAAAGAGAAGAGAGAGAAGAGAGAGAATCAATTTTATTTAGTTTTTCATGTGGCTTTTGTTGCTCTGACACTTGGCTGTGTATGTGGTGCTGGGGTTTGAATCCACATCCTTGCGCATGCCAGGCAAGCGCTGTAACTGCTGAGCCACCCCTCCAACCCCCCCACGGTCTTTGAAAAATTAATAATAAAAGTTATAAGTTTGAGCCAGGCGTGTTGTCCCAAGTAGTCAAGAGGCTGAGGCAGGAGGAGGCCGGAGCCCAGTTTGAGGCTACCTGGGCAACACAGGGACCCCACCTCAAAAGCAAGCAAGCAAAGAGACGCATGTATTACATACTTGTTTCTCCCTGTTCACAGCCTGGCTAATCACCTACCGAAAAAAGGGGGACAGCTGCTTACCAGCTGCAGAACCAATTTTTTATGCATGCTGACATCTGGACCTGGGGCCTCCAGCATGCCCAGCGCCCACCCAGCCTCCACCTCCCCGCGCCTGCCCAGCCTGGAGCCACCCCACGCAGCTAACCCTGCCTGAGAGCCTTGACAAACGATCTCAGGACACTGCCACAATCGAGGCGGGCACAGACCCCACCGGCTGCCTGATGGAGACAGTGCCAGGGCTGGAGGGGCTGGGCGAGCTCGCGCTGGCCACAGAGCCAAAGCGCCGCAGGCAAAGGGCTGCGCTCCAGCTCCGCAGGGCCCCTCGGCCTCCACCTGCTTGCGTTTTGTTTTACCGAACAGATATTATCTGCAACTAAGACCTAAGAGCGAAGAAAAGCAGCCAGAAAAGGGTGCCAACGTGAACGCAGGAGGAAGCGCTCGAGGGGTGTCGCACTTTCAGTCTGACGCTGGCACCGCTAGGGTGGGGCTTCCTGCCCGACCTCAGGTCTGCCCCGGTGTCGCTTCCTCCAGAGCAGAGGCCGAGGTGGGAGTCCCGCTTCCTTTATTTTCTCCCTATTCCTGCCTGCGCTCGTGGGCGAGGGCAGCAACGTCAGCGCTCCCGTCCAGCTTCCTCCTTACCCGGTCCGTTCCAAGGCCAGAGGCTGCGCACTCATCTCGTCCACTTCCCGTTTAACCTTGGTTTGCTTTAGAGGCCACATTCTTACCCTGTGTTGGTGGCCTGAGCACTCCCTTCCTGACCATATGCTGGGGCTTCCGATTCCACTGTGGCCACCAGTGAACATAAGAATCCAGTCCCCAGAAGCTTCATGGCCAGCTGCCCTCAGAAAGGCACCTGCTTCCAGTCCCCTTCCAATGACAGCTTGGCCACCTGCATGCACTCCATCTGTCCCTCCGAGCATCCAGAAAAGAACCCGCTTAACTCTTTCAGTCACCTTCAGTTTCATCATTAATCATTTTTGCTCTGAATACTAAAAAAAAAAAAAAAAAAAAAACAACAAGGGGATTCCCACAGAGGCCTCAAGTTTCCAAAGCGTTCTCTGTGACATTCACACACCTTCCCCGGGAAGTCTCACGAAAGTCCCCCCGGGGGATTTATTTCTTCATTTCGTCTGAAAAGGTTAATAAGGAGAAGTGATTCCCTTGTTTATTTTGGAGAGAAGATTCTCCTCCTCCTTTGTGAATTGTATTTTATTTATTTATTTTAAAAAGAGAGAGGGACAGTGAGAGGGAGAAAGAGAGAATCAATTTTCTTTAGTTTTTCATGTGGCTTCTCTTGCTCTGAGACTTCGTTGTGTGGGTGGTGCTGGGGTTCGAACCCGTGGACTTGCACATGCTGGGCAGGTGCCATAACCACTGAGCCGCTGCTCCAGCCTCTCCCTTTGTGAATTTTTTTTTTTTTTAAAGAGAGAGGGACAGTGAGAGAGACAGAGAAAGAGAGAAGCAACTTTATTTAGTTTTTTGCACGGCCTTCGTTGCTCTAACACTTAGTTGTGTACGTGGTGCTGGGGTTTGAACCCAGTCAAGCGCCGAAACCGCTGAGCCACCGCTCCAGCCCTCCCTTTGTGAATTTTATTTAAAACAGCTTAAGTTCTGAACGGCGCTCAGGACATCATGGTATGTAGTACGCACATATGTGCACACACGCACGCACACGCACACTCGAGCAAACAGAAGCTTCCTGACAACAAACTCGCTCTTAGCAGCAGCCGTATTTCCCTGAGAGCTGGCCCAATCTTCCCCGGCAGATTGGAAATGACTCTGATCCTCCCACTCCTGGCTCCTAGAATCCCTGCTAATGTCTGGCTCAGTCTGTGTAATTGCTCTCCTAAGCTTATTGGGTCACAGGAGTTTCAGGGTGCCCTTCACCCAGGCTTGCACGCAGCAGTCCTGACACACAATGGGGGCCCACGAGGCGAGGGCTGTATAAGCTCCCCGTAAGAGTCCCCAGCCTGGGAAGTCAGCCGCGTAGGGGAAAGCAGGCTTTAGAAGCAGTGGTCCCACCTTCTACGCTACAGACTTTTGCTCTGGTACTTTTTGTTTGGGGGAGGGGGGGTACCAGAGATTGAACCCAGGGGTGCTTCACCCCTAAGCCACATCCCCAGCCCTTTTTAATTTTTTATTTTGAGACAGGGTCTCGCTAAGCTGCTAAGGGCCTCACTAACTTGCTGAAGCTGTCTTTGAACTTGCCATCCTCCTGCCTCAGCCTCCCAGGCCGCTGGGATTACAGGTGGGCTCCACTGCGCCCAGCTTGCTGAGATTCTTTCTCCAGTGCAAAAGCAGAATTGCCCACTCACTGTCACTGAAATCACAGGGTAACACTTGAGCAGAATGCTGTCGTGCATGGAATTCTGCAAAGCCACCCCGGGAAGAGCCTCCACCTTCCTCAGTCCTGCGTCCAGCTGCTCTGAATTAACAGCCACGTCTGAATCTGGGACCTAGGAAGGTGCTATTGTTCTAGCAGAGCTAGACTGAAGAAAATCCATTTTTTGTTTAGCAAGCCTTTCTGTTTACTCTAGTGGAATTGGAGCGTCTTTCTCCGAAACTAGTGCTAAGTCACTCATTGTTACAAACATTTTAAAAATGATCTTTGAAAGTACTTTTAAAGCTTCACCCTCAGTAGCTGAGTAGTAACGATACATTTTGCAGACTGCATCTCCAGAAGTTTGGATGGAGTGCTGATCACAAGCCTCGGTCTCTCACCACTTTGTAAGTTGGTCTAAACATAGTAACTGTTATCTCAGAGAGTACAGTTTCTCCATGCTAAACCAGAGCATCTGTGTAAATGAAATTTCCCATTCTAAAAATAAGAAATGCTGGGCGGGAGCGGTGGCTCAGAGGTTTCGGTGCTTGCCTGGCAAGCGCAAGGACCTGGGTTCAAACCCCAGCACCACGTACACAACTAAGTGTTGGAGTGGAGCAACAAAGGCCATGTGAAAAACTAAATACAGTTGTTTCTCTCTTTCTCTGTCTCTCTCACTGTCCCACTCTCTTTTAAAAAAAGAAAAGTAAAATAATAATAATAATAATAAATAAATAAATAAAAAAAAGAAATGCTGCATCTTAACACAGCGGCCAAGGGATGCTCAGAGGGTTGGCTGGCTGGGTTTGCAGTTTTTAAAACAAGCCAGTCTCAGCAGTGGGAGAGGCTGTTCTAAGAAGTGCAGCACACAGTTGCCCGTGGCTGTAAGTCAGCGACATGTCCCAGTGAGGTTCAGAGCACTTTTGCTGCCCGTCAGGAAGGCAGGCTTTCAACTTCAGATTTTCCTTGACAAACACGCAGGAATCTCCCCAAATAAACCCAAATGGACCTCCGTGCTCACGCACGGCTTCACTTCTTTGTAATTCTCAGCGTAGCCCCCACAAAGCGATGCACAGAAGATGGAGCAGCCCGGAAGGTCACAGCAGCAGCTTCTAAGCAGAAGCCAAATGGCAGCCCCAAACTCCACAGTCCTAGCAAGTTCAAAGACAAAACTGCTGTGACCCATTCAGTTAGCTAATTTTAGACTTTTAGCATGGCCGAAATGTGTAGCTATTTCCTGTTTAGTTCATTTCCACTCTTTCCTTAATAGTGCAACATATTAAGGAGAAAAATAACTCCTGGCTCAGGGGTCATGAGCAGAGAATCCGGGGTGTGCACAGGAACCCGCTCACCTTGGGGGAACCCGGCAGGTTTGCACCCTCAGGCACCCTCCAGCCCGTGCTCAGCCTTGCCTAGGCCTTCGGATCTTTTCACAAAACGAGCAAATATGGACTGCTTCTATTTATATATTGACTGGATGCATAAATGAAGACCTTGAACGCTGGCGCACACCTGGGACCCCAGCGACTAGGGAGGCTGAGGCAGGAGGATCGTGGGTTCAGATCCAGCCAGGGCAAAATAGTGAGACCTGCCTCAAAATAAAAAATAAAGAGGACTGGGGGTGTAGCTCAGTTCTAAAGCACCCTTGGTTCAATCCCTAGTACAAAAAAAAAATTGACTAATTTTTTTGAACATGGTGTCAGACCCCTCAGAACTTAAGTGGCGAGTTCATGCAAGAGTTACAGCTTCCGGAACATCTTTTTAGGATGCTTGGAATTATCATCCAGTAACCGGTGACTGCAGCAGCCCCATGTAGCTGGCAGAAGGCCCAGCCGCCCGAGTGCCTGCACCAGAAGACTCCGCTCTCCATCCAGCACCCTCGTGATCCTTACCCCTCCCCAGCCATGCCTGGGCCCCGACTCAACACTGTGGGAGAATTCAACGTAACCACCTGGTTATCTGGCTGCCTGTCTGAACCTTTAGTTTTCTTTCTCCTGATTACAAAAATACATTTGCCGTAAATAATTCTAACTTACAGTGGCATTGTTTAAAACAGAATGCTGTTTCCTATTTCAAGGTTCTTTTCTTTCTTTTTTTTTTTTTGGTACTGGCATTGAACCCAGGGGTGCTTAACAACGGAGTCACATCCCCAGCCCTTCTTATTTTTTATTTTGAGACAGGGTTTTGCTAAGCTGCTTAGGGCCTCTTTAAATGACTTAGGCTGGCCTCTAACTTGTAATCCTCCTGCCTTGGCCTCTGGAGTTGCTGGGATCACAGGCAGGCGCCACCAAGCCCAGCTAAGAACTTTTATTAATGAGAAACACGTGAACCTATTGAGAAAACTGGAAGGCAGCTGTGGTGAGCAGGTGTAGTGCCAGCCACTCAGCATGCTGAGGCGGAAGCACCACTGTGCCCAGGCTTTGAGACCAGCCTGGACAACACGGTGAGACCTTGTCCCCCATAAACCCTAAGGAGTACACTAGAGTCTCTAGGATCTGTATGATTAGGAGTCAAACTGATTTTACCCTAGTCTTGGCCCCAGCAATTCTGGGAATTTATCCTAATGAAATGATTTCAAATGTGCACCACAGATGCCCCTCAGAGTGGGGTTTATAATAGCTAATAATTTGAAATAACATTTGGAAACCAATGCTAGCAATTTGGTTAAATAATACGCTCTGCCCTTGATGGGCTAATACGTAGCCTACTACGCGAGGTTGAAGAGGTCTGGGCTGCCTCTGCAGTTCAGCCAAAAAGAAAAAAAGAACAAGAGAGAAAAAAGAAAAAACTCCGCTCTGGAAAGCTCCATGCAGTAGGAGGGACTCTAACAAAGAGAACTCAAAAGCTCTTTGTGCACAGCAGTGTTTTGCATGATCGGGGGCATTGTTTGAATTTCCCCGCAAACTGCTGCATCTAGAAATCATTTTCAAGTCCAAAACTGAGAGTGTGTTTAAAAATTCCTATTCAGACAGAGTGCTGGGAGTTTTTGTTGGAGACTTCCAGGCCAAGAGCTTGCCCAAACAATGAATCTGTCTTTGATAAATTATAAGGGCAGCTAAAATACAAAACAGAGAAAAACTTCAAAACAAGTTAACCAAAGAAATATGCCTAAAATATGCCAGCAATTTCCTGATTTTTTTTTAAGTCCTCCAACTTTCTACCCCAGCATCGTAGATTCCTTTGGAGGACAATCGTTGACCGAGAAGAGGAGGACGGAGAAAGGGGACCAGCACTCCTCCCCCACAGCCGTCCACTTGCTAAGCCTGTGAAGGAAGGGCCTGCTGTTTCTCTGAACCGGAGCTGCCTAATTTGAAAAGGAGAATTTGAAATATCTGCATATTTAAGGTGAGTGGTAACCGAACTGATGCTGGCATAGCAGGGTGGCCCCTAATGCACCCTCCTGTGAGCTCCGAGGTCCTGGCAGGGAATAAATCACAGGGCTCCAAGGCTTGCTCCTCCTCCCAGCCTCCCAGTGCAGCCTCCCTGGCAAGAGACCAAAGTTTTTCACCTTTCCTTTCTCTCCTCCATGAATAACTTCACCCCAGACCATAATACTCACAAGGGCTCATGCATGGTAACAGGTCGAACAATCTGGCTAGAAGTAAATGCTCCACATTTTCAATGCTGGGGTTGATTAAATTATATATGTAATTATATTAACAATTCAATTATAGTTATATGTAAAAATGCATACATTTCTTGTTAATTATGTGCTAATATAATCGCAGAGATATAATTCCCAAACTTTTTATAATAAATTTAAGTATTTAAGTCACTTTACAAATGCAGTTCTAGGAAAGATATGTTGTTTAGGGCACCAAAAAAGAAGACTCCCGTTATAAACCCAGGGGTAAAAAAGGAAAATGCCATTTCTGAAGAAATCGAGGTGTTTGGTAATAGGTTACCAGCTGGTCACTCTTACTGTCCAAGTCACAAATAGATGTCTAATCAAGAATGTTCAGCCAGGCATTGTGGTGTACACCTGTAATCCCAGTGACTCCGGAGGCTGAGGCAGGAGGCTTGCAAGCGTTGAGGCCAGCCTCTGCAACTTAGTGAGACCCTGTCTCAGAAATAAAAGATAAAAAGGTCTAGGAGTGTGGCTCAGTGGTAGAGACCCTTTGGGTTCAATACTCAGTACTGGGGGAAAAAAAGAAGACAGAAAAAGAATGTTTAATACTGAACTGAGGTGTAACTTTCTGGCATAGACATGGCTCTGCGTTCCAACCCCAGCACTGCAAATCAAAAAGTCTGCTACTCAGAATCTTCCACTTGGTTCAGTCGTGTTCTATCAGGGACGGCAAACGCTCGAGCACTGGCCCTTTTTCTGTTTTAACCTCGGTGTTAGTTTTGTCTGCTTTGTCTGAGCTGGGTGGTGCCTAGCAAAACTCCAATGACCAAAAAAAAAAAAAAAAAAAAAAAAAATTCTAGGAAGCTTCTTGAGGTGTCAGGCTCTGGGGAGCCGGGGTGAGAGTGTCCTTCTGAGAACAAGGCCTTTCGCCTGTGCAAGCTGTACAGAGGCCCAGCACGTCCGGGCCAAGAAATCACATCCAAATGAGCTCCATGCTGCCCGGCAGAAACTAAGTACAGCCTTGCAGGCAGGGAACTGCACATTCTGACTTGATGGGCTTCCCAGGTAAGCTACGATGTCTGTTCAAGATGCGCCCGTGCAAAAAAGATGCAACACAGAGAAGAATTTCCACCGCAGGCACCCGGGCTAACAGGAAATACAAAACAGGAGCGTTCAACAATATTGAGGGCTGCAGCGGTGGCTCAGCCAAGGACCCGGGTTCCAACCCCAGCACCACGTACACAACTGAGTGTTGAGCAACTAAGGCCATGTGAAAAACTCAATAAAGTTGTTCCTCTCTTTCTCTGTCTCTCTCACTGTCCCGCTATCTTTAAAAAAAAAAAAAAAAACAAAAAAAACTTCTGGATGTGAAAAATGCAGTTGTTAAAAAAATTTTTTTTTGAGACAGGGTCTTGCTACAGTGCTCAGGTTAGCTTCACATTCATGGGCTCAAGCAATCCAATCCTCCTGTCTTGGCCTCCGTTAGCTGGCGTATATACCCCCATGCCTGGCTCAGAGGTTGAAATTAAAAATCCAGGGGCTGGAGCGCTGGCTCTGTGGTTGCGGTGCCTGCCTGGCACCCACAAGGACGTGGGTTTAACCCCAGCACCTTGTGTGCAATGAAGTGTCGGAGCAACGAAAGCCGTGTGAAAAACTAAATAAAAATGGATTCTTTTCTTTCTCTTTCATCCCTCTCTCTCTCTCACTATCCCTCTCTCTCTCTTAAAAAAAAATTTATAAACTCGATAGCTATGCTAAAAATCGTTTGAAGAGAATTCATGAAATAGATGAGGAAGTTATAAGAAATGTAATATAGAGATAAGAAACAATGTATGAAAAAGAGATAAGAGGGTTTGGGAATAAGAAGTTCACCACCATCCAATACGAGTCTCAGAAGCGACTACTTGAGAGGAAGAAATGGAGAGTGATTTTGAAGTTCATGATCGGAAATTTTCCTATATTTACGAAAGAAATAAATACTCAAGGGATTCTAAGCAGAGTAAATCAAAAACACAAAAAAATCTGTACTTTGAAACTCCGTTGTAACATCCCGGCATCAAGGGCAAACACAAGTGCTTCGTGGTCAGAGAAGAGAGTCAGCGTCCACGGAAGAACTCGAGGAAGCACACGGTCCGCCTCCCAAGAGCGGCGATGGGTGGCGCGGGACAACCAAGGCAGGATTTTCCAACGCTTAGAGAAAAGTCGCCAGCCAAGAATTCCACACCTAGCTAAACCGCGCGTTAGCACAGGACAAGAGGGACAAGAGGAGGACACCTCACCCACGTGCAAAGAATCTGCCACTCCAAATCTTACGCGGATAAAAAACTGAGATGCCTACCATTCGAGAAGGAAATTTAACTCGCAAAGGAGGAGACAGGACGGAAGAAGTAAGGACACCTGCCCTGCAGTCACGTGGCCACTCCGTGCGCACCGCGGGCGGGTCTGGGCTGCTCTCCGGCTCTGCGCCTGCTTCCCCTCGATGGATGCCACTGAGGCTGTAAGTGCTGTCTGTCATACTAAGTAAGCCACCAGCATCCCTCACATCCATTGCCTGCTTAGGCCAGAGCAGTGGCTGTCACTAATTGGCACCCAGCAGTAAAGCCACAAGGTCAACAAACTTACGGCACAGAAACGTCCTTCTGCCGTTTCCAGAGGAGCCACTTTAGGCTAATGGTCACTTAACATTCTAGAGCCTCACCCTTTTTATCGATGAAGGGATAAAAGAACAGGGGAGGGGCTGGAGCGGTGGCTCGGCGGTTGCGGGGCTTGCCTGGCATGGGCGACGACACGGGTTCAAACCCCAGCGCCACGCGCACAACGAAGAGTCCGAGGAATGAAAGTCACATGAAAAGCTAAATTAAAAAATTGCCTCTCTCTCTCACTGTCCCCTCTTTCTAAAAAAAGAATAGGGGAGAGGGGCTAGAAGCCTGCAGAAAATAGAAAACAATTTTCCAGTGTGCTTTTTGGGGAGAATACTGTATAGCATTTCATGAAGGTCACTCTCGCCCGGCTAAGTGGCTTTTGACACCCTTCACAAAGGGACGCTGTCTCCCTGCCATCTTAGCCGTTGAGGTAGACCCTGCCCTGTGGGGACCTGCAGGTCAACACGGGCAGCGCATCCCCCGGGGGAAAGGGCCCATCCCCTGTCTCTGCTCCATCTTCTCAGTTCCCATCTGTCCTTCCTATCTGAGTCCCAGCTGGTCCTCTGGGCTCCTCCAGCACCCCTAATGCACAGATGCAGAACCTACGAGCAGCATTGTGGGTCTTAGCACCCGGTGACTTCATACATGATGCACTTTAGGAAAAAAGATGTTTTTCCAGTGCTGGAGACTGAACCCAGGGAAGCTCTCTTCCACTGAGCCACATCCCCAGCTCTTGGGAAATTTTCATTTTGAGACAGGGTCTCAAAAGCCAGCCCGGGCTGGCTTAGAACTCACAATCCTCCCACCTCCACCTCCAAAGTCACTGGGATTTCAGGCATGCAGAGCTGCAACCGGCTCAATTGTGTTTTAGTTACTTATTTATTTCAATTTTTAGAGAAAGAGAGTTTTTTTTCATCTGGTTGTGTATGTGGTGCTGGGAATTAAACCGCTACACTGAGCCACATCTCCAGCCCAGCTTAATTTTTTTTTTTAAGAGAAAGGGATAGTGAGAGAAAGAGAAAAACAATCAATCTGAATTTCATTGTGTACGTGGTGCTGGAGTTCGAACCCGGGTCCTTCAGCATGCCAGGCAAGCGCCGTAACCACCAAGCCACCGCACCAGCCCGGCTCCATTTAAGCTGCGATTGTCCTGCTCATACTCTGCACATGATTTGAGGGTTCACAATGCTTAGTCGTATTCTCCACGTGACTCCGTGTGCTCCTGTCTCTCCATCTCATCATTATTTCCTCACGAAATTATCTACTCTAATCCTGTTGGTGCTGTGCACACTTCAAACAATGAAAATTCTTGCTGAATGCTTAGCATATTAAAAAAACAATTGAGCTGGAGTGGTGGTCAAACCCCAGCACCATGTTAAAAACTAAATAAAATAGTTTCTCCTCTCTCTCTCTTAAAAAAAACAAACAAAAACTTAACAGTAGATCGGAGGGAAAAACTAAGGAGAGAGGAGCCAGAAGCAATCCAAGGAGGTCAACAGAGACGGCGAGGACAGTGCCAACCGTTACCCGCACCCCAAGAGCCCGCACTTTACGTACGCCATGCACCCCAAAGCCTCAGGAAGCGGGCTCGGGGAGGAAGAAGATCCCCTCGAGCCAGACCATTCAGACCCCAGCCCGCTTCTATGTAAGAAGATCAGGACTAAGTTCTGGGCTGGCCCAGAGCACTTGCTATCAGAGAAAAGTGAAAGACTTTATCAAACGAGTCACCAAGTAAAAGGCCAGTGTCACAAGCCCCCCACATGTGCACAGTCACTTGCACGCATGTGTGCAAACACTCACATGCACATGCTCACACATGCACAGTCACACGCACATGCATGTGCAAACACACACGTGCACACTCACACACATGTGCAAACACGCAGTCACACATGCACATGTGCAAACACACATGCACAGTCACATGCATGTGCAAACACACATGCAGTCACACATGTGCAAACACACGTGCACACCCACACACATGTGCAAACATGCATGCAGTCACATGCACATGCATGTGCAAACACACAGTGCACACACGTGCACACACGCAGTCACACCCACGCGCACACATGTGCAAACACGCAGCCACACACGCACATGTGCAAAAACACGCACAGCCACACATGTGCAAACACACATGCAGTCACATGCACATGCATGTGCAAACACACAGTGCACACCCATGTGCACACATGTGGAAACACGCAGTCACACACACACATGTGCAAACATGCATGCACAGTCACACACATGTGCAAACACCCACACATGCTCACACACGCACACACACACTCCCACTCACATAGTAAATCTCAGGACATTTCATTTCTTCCTTGCACTGAGGGCCTAAGGATATCTATCGCCTTCCTCTGCTCCCTTGGTCTTTCTGCAGTGAACCTGCAAGCTGTTAGCAAGATGTGCCAGCCTAGGATACATATAAACAGGGTATCTTCTAGAATCTCTTGATTCAACACTGGTCCACTTAGAAAGAGAGAGAGCAACAGTGTCCCCGTGTTGCATCCTCTTGTCCACCAAATGGAAACATTCTAAACTTTCTAAGCTGCAAAGATGAGCTACACAGATGAGCTACAGCTGCAAAATTTGCTTCCTGCATTCGCACTAACCACTTCCTCTTTTAAAAAAAATTGTTTTCTAAATTGTTACTGTGAACAAATTCCTTCAGAGAATTAGTCAGACATTTTATATAAAACAGAAATTTGGGGAAAGCACTAAAGATGTCAGCCTAGCAGTCACAGTGGGGGCCAGGAAACATTGCACGGCTCAATTCCATATACGCACAAGAGCTCAAGTGGACAGCTCACTGCAGACTGCTTCCCCAAATGGTAAAAAAATTTAACACTCTCTGCTCAGCTGCCTTCAGCTCGAAAGGAGCCCGTCCTCCTGCCCGGGCTTCAGCCGGTGGTGCTGACCCGAGGAAAGGAAAGATAATTATCAGGGGACAAGTACCAGGCGGTGACCCTTTAACCCAGAGGCCAGCTTGCTTCCTTCCCACCGGCATAGATTCTGTACTCCTTCATTTTTCTCTTGAAAATGTCTTTTATGTAATCCATTACACATTTTTAAAAGTTCATGTGCATTTTATGATGATTAAAAATTTGGCACTGGGGTGTAATTGAGAGGTAGCCCACAGGTTCAGCATGTGAGAGACCCTGGGTTTGATCTCCAGCACCAAAACCAAATCTGAACAAAAAAGTCTAAAAATCTCATCCTTTTATCACACACTTCCTAGAATTCTCCATTTATTGCTGTAGAATTGTGGCACAAGCTTGTAATCCCAGCAGCTCGGGAGGCTGAGGCAGGAGGATGGCAAGTTTAAAGCCAGCCTCAGCAACTTAGCAAGACCACATCTCAAAATAAAAATCAAAAAGGGCAGGGAATGTGGCTCAGTGGTTAAGCACCCTAGGTTCAATCCCTGATACAAAAGAAAGAGAAAGAAAAAGAATTCTACCTTTATTCACAAGTGACTCAGGACTTCCTGCCGCTCATCACAACAGGGACAGCTACGCAGAATTGAAAAACGCATCATGTTCCAAGCCAGATACTTTAAAAAGTCATAATATCACCCAAAAGCAGAATAGAAACTCCCAAAGAAATCAAATACACTCGTGAGCATGCAAGGTCAGGATTTTAATGGAACTTCACTTTTACAACACGTCCTCAGATTGGGCTATCTAACACAAACTCAGGATTAAGGCAGGAAAAAACAGGCAGCCTCTCGCACCCTAGGCAGAACTCTCCCGGCGAGATAGCTCCCAGGGTCACAGGAATTCGAATGGAGAAGCCACACTAACTTTTCACGGCAAAAACTCATAAACCGAGTCTCACTGGAGAGCAGTGTGCAAGTTCGGTGGCGCTAGAGCTACAGAAAGGGAAGAGACGGTTGCGGGAGTTAAAAGCCCACTCGAGCCCGGCCAGCGATCTGCAGCTGTGCCCACGCAGGGCGCCTCGAGACAATATCCTATTTTGCATTTAGAAATTGTGTAAGCGCAGCAGTCACGAGGCGGGGTGAACCGGAGAAAGGGTCGTTCAGGGCCCGACGTGGATGAACTCAGCTCAAGGCATGCGTCTGGAGAACACTGCTCTCTCTGTTCCGAAATATTAGCTCACATTCCACTCATTTTGATAACCTTTTCCTTCTTCCTCCAGCTAACCGGCTGCGCACCGTTAGGACGCAGGAACAGCCCCTGCCTCTCCTCCCCACCGGTCCAGCACCGGATCAGCCTGCAGGACGGACCCTGGCTTCGGAGTCTCCGTCACCGAACGCCACTCGGGAGTCGTTGAGGGTCGAGTGGGAAAATCCACAGCACCGCAAAGAAAGCGTTAGGAAGAAAACAAGGCGAGGACTGTGTGATCTTCCAGTAAAAACGATGAAAAATAAAAATAAAACATTCCAACAAATGCATCAAACAACTGTGATGCGGGCGGTCTGAGCCGCACCCCTCGCCAGCAGCCCGTGCGAACCGGCGAGGGGCGCCAACGCTAGAGAACCTACGAGTTCCATCCACCGGGCAAACTTTTTCCAAGTAAGAAGTGGGGCCGGGGATAAAATGCAGGGATAGAATGCCTGCCCAGCACATGTGAGGTCCTGGGTTCCACCCAGCACCACACGCAAAAGAAAATTAGATCATTAGTTATGATTCTGCTAGGATTTCCTTAAATGAAGGAGAAGAAGAAAACGCTGGGTGTAGCCAAGCACACCTGTAATTCCAGCAGCTCGGGAGGCTGAGGCAGGAGGATGACAAGTTTGAGGCCGGCCTCGGCCAACGTAGTGACATCCTGTCTCAAAATAAAAATAAAGGGGCTGGAGCAGTGGCTCAGCAGTTAAGGTGCTTGCCTGGCATGTAAGAGGATGCGGGCTCGAACCCCAGCACCATGTACACAATGAAGTGTCAGAGCAATGAAGGCCACATGAAAAACTAAATAAAATTGATTCTCTCTCTCTCTCTTAAAAATAAAATAAAAATGTAAAGGGCTGGGAATGCGGCTCAATGGTAAGGCGCCTCTGGGTTCAATCCCCAGTGCCAAAAGGAAAAAAAAAAAACTTTGAAAAGGTCACTCATGAAGGGGAAAGGGTGATGCCATCTAGAGGGGTCTGGAATGGAAAGAACGCCTTGCATTCACCTCAGTGTTTAAGTCTTCTGATTACAGGAGAATTCTGCCTCTGATTTTCCCAGGTCCCCCTACAAGCTCCACTTGGCGTGGAGGAGCGGATGATAAAGCCTGTCTCTCCCCTCTCCTTCCAGGGCTGTCCGAGGGTGGGGAGAGGGGTGAGTGTTTTCCCCTTCCAGGGAAGCGCCTGGGTCATAAGAGGACCTGTTCCAACGGGCGTTGGTTCTTTTGCAAACCCGGACTAACTCATTCCAAATCACTCAAACCCTCCTGAAGTCTTCAGATCCAAATCTCTCTGATGGCTGCATCTTGGCAAAGGGAAAGGGGCATCCAATGAAACCCGTTGAATTAGGAGGGCTGGGGCTGTGGCTCAGTGGTTACAGCGCTTGCCTGGCATGCGCGAGGACCCGGGTTCGAACCCCAGCACCACGGACATGATGAAGTGTCAGGGAAACAAAGGCCAGATGGAAAAATAAATATGACTGATATTCTCTCTCTCTCTCACCGTCCCTCTCTCTCTCTTAACAAACAAACAACAACAACCACCCCACACATTAAATCAGCTTTTTCCCCTCTGAGGAACACGGTACCCTCACGATACCCACAGGAGACTGGGGCCCACCGATGCGGCTCTGGTGGGAGAGCTCTGCACATGTGGGAGGGGTGGACGGGACTCCACAGGTGACGTCACCCTAGTGCTTGTGACCTGTGGGTCCGTGGGGGGACACTCAGCTCCTCAAGAGAAAAGTCAGGCGCACTCCAGGGTCCAAAAGAGCTGAGAGCACGCGCACTTGGCGTGCGTGGGACCTTGGAGCAGGACATCAAATGCTAGGAAGGTGCCCCCAGGAGGCAACGGCTCTGCAGCCCAGCCCAGGAGCCCCAGTGCCGTGTGGCTGGTCGCCAGGACAGGACAAGCCTTGCCGCACAGTGACATAATCCAATCACCCTGGAAACCGGGGGAGGCATTTGTGTTGGAGTCGAAGATGGACGGAAATCACGCTAAACAAGGCCGGGAACCCGAACGCTGTCCCCGTTTAGCCTGGGTCTGCCCCTCGCTTCCCACGCAATGAGGGAACACGGATCCCACAGCCAAGCGGCCGCCTGATGTGGCAAATCAACGTTTCAAGGCAGAAACCGAAATGACGTTCACACGCTGCCCCGTCAGCTCCAGGGTCTGCCACAGGGGGGTCAAGGAGGACAGCAACAAGCAAGGGAAGGACAAGGTGACGCTCTCGGTGACGGAAACCACACCTTGCTGGGCGCGGTGGCACTCGACCGCCATCCCAGGGACCAGGGAGGCAGAGGCCAGAGGATCGCAAGTTCAAAGCCAGCCTCAGCAACTTAGGCCCTAAGCACCTGAGGGAGACCATCGCAAAATAAAACATACGCAGGGCTGGGGACGTGGCTCAGTGGCTAAGCGTCCCTGGGTTCAATCCCTGGGTCCGGGAAATAAAAACTGTAAAAACCCACGTCTTTGGAAATACAAAAGTAACCGAGGACAGCGACTGGGCCCGGCCGCACGCATCAAAAATCCCAGAATGGCCTTTGGACCCAGCTATGGCACTCTGGTGAACTGCCTTGGATCTGACCTGAAGGAGAAAAACAAGAAAAAATATTCTGCAGTTTTTTTTTTATTTTTGGTGGGGCTGGGGCTGGAACTCAGGGCCTCACGCGTGCTAGGAAAGTGCTCCACCATGGGCTACGTCCCCAGCCCTATTCTGGAAACATTTGAACCACAAAGAGCTCAAAATTCACCCTGAACCTTAAGTTGAAAATTTATTGCCAATAAAAGTCAGATGTTATGAAGAAACAAATACATGATTATGGAAAAGAAAGGGAGAGAAAAAAAGACTGACCTGGTAGTGAGAAAGTTTATCACAAAGAAATATTATTAAGCACTTGAGGGATAACTACACCTTACATTTGTTATTCCAGAAAAAGAGCAACCCTCAGAAGTCCTAAGGAAGCAAAGGACGGACAGCAACGAAAACTAGAGACCATGTTTGCTGCTGCTGTTGTTTTAAAATCAATTTTATTTATTTTTTTCATCCTTTTTTTGTTTTAATTTCTCCAACACTTAATTGTGCATGTGGTGCTGGGGCTCGAACCCAAGTTCTTGTACATGCCAGGCAAGCGCTCCAATGGCTAAGTCCTCACTCCATCCCCATGTAGTTGTTGTTTTTGGTACTGGTGATGGAACCCAGGGGCGCTTAACTACTGAGCCACATCCCCAGCCCTTTTTATTTCTTATTTTGAGACAGCATCTTGCTAGGTTGCTTAGGGCCTAAGTTGCTGAGACTGGCCTCCAACTTGCGATCCTCCTGCCTCAGCCTCCCAAGCTGCTGGGATTACAGGTTTGCTGCTGTGTCCTGCTGAAGCACCTCCTTTCTAGTCAAGGAGACAAGGAAGTTCCAGCGACTGCGTCTACCTGGCACGAAGGAGCTCTCCACCAGCACGGTAGGCTGGGAAGACAGCACAAGCCACAGAGGTCAGGAGAGGGGAGATAAGACCTGTCAGGACCTGCTGGTGAGGGAACCAGCTCTACAGATACACAAAGGTCACCTCGCAAAGGCTTGTTTCTAGCGTAACACACCACACGAAGCAAGTCTCAAAAGCAGTGTCGGACGAAAAAAATATGAGGAACTTAATGAAAGTATGTCTTAGTTTATATAAAGGTGAAAAGAGACAAGATTACAAAATCCACTTGCTGCGGTACGTGTACCTGTGGAGAAGCTGTGAGGAACAGCCCCAGAAGGAATTAGCCACCGTCAGGGCAGAGGTCTCCTCTGGGGTAGGATCAGAAGGGCACAAGGGTGGGCAGAGGCAAGGTAGCAGCGAGGCTCTGCTCCCAAGCTGGGGTGCACACCAGCCAGGTGGCACCTCTTATGCTTTTTTGGTACTGAGGATTGAACTCAGGGGCACCGTACCACTGAGCCACATCCCAGCTCTTTTATTTTTTCATTTTGAGGCAGGGTCTTGCTTAGTTGCTTAGGGACTCACTAAATTTTCTAGGCTGGCCTTAAATCTGCGATCCTCTAGCCTCAGCCTCCTGAGTCCCTGGGATTACAGGCGGGCGCCACTGTGCCCAGCACGTGTTGTCCCTCACATTGTACACACAGTGCACGGCGCTGGTTGGATGCAGCAGGGGCTCTTCCTCTGAGCTCCCCCGCCCTGCACCCCTGCCCTGAGTACGCGTCCTGCCTTTTTTTTTTTTTCCTTTTCTTTGGTATCGGGGAACAAACCCAGCGGCACTTTAGCACTGAGTTGCACCCCCAGCCCTTTTTTACTTTTTATTTTAAAACAAGGTCTGGCTAAGTTGCGAAGGCTTTTGCAAGCCTCCCGTCGCAGCGGCCTGGGGCTCTGGGATCCTGAGCCACCGAGCCCGCGTACATTCTTGAAAGTTCTGACAGGTGAAACGCTTGGCTTTGGATGATTCAGTGCCTTCCCCTCCTCTGGTTTTTCCTATTTTCAGATATTTCTACAATAACCAGAAATATCTTTAGTAATAATAAAAAGACATGGAAGTAATTTCTTTAAAAAAAAATCTTCAGATGAATAAAAATCATTCCAACTTTACTTTTAGAATAAAATATTTGATAAAGAGTGCATTATTTGCCGTATCTGCATGCACGCACACATGCTTACACGGACACACGCATGACGCGCATGGCTTTCATCTCATTTAACCTAACTTATTTCATTTTTATTTATTTTTTAAAGAGTGTGAGAGAGAAATTCAATTTTACTTATCCACATGACCTTTGTTGCTCTGACACTTAGCTGTGCATGTGGTGCTAGGGTTTGAACCCAGGTCCTCGTGCACGCCAGGCAAGCGCTCCAACCGCTGAGCCACCGCTCCTGCCTCTCACCGAACATGTGCTAATCTAACATTGTCAGTACTGTTAGGAGAACATTTTGAAGTCTGAGTAATATTTTAAATTGCTTTGGGGAATAGGAGTGAATTAATATGTCTTTTGGTCAAGTAAACATTCCCACTCAGGGTTAAGTACAGATTTTGAGAATGTGCATTTTTACGCATTAAATGATTTTAAAGAAAGGCACACCGAGGTGGCCCACACCGTGAAGCGGGGAATTTGGCGGAGTTGGGAGAATACTAATTCACACCATTTTTTAACTAATGTCATGTGCAACAGATCCGGCAAAAGCAAGAAATCTACAGTAACGCATCGCTCCCCAGTAAAATGCAGGCGGCTGTGGATGCCCCCGACCCCGGGCATGGGTGAGCGGGTGCGGTCTCAGCCCGACTGTGTTTGCATCGGGTCCATGACTTCTATAAAAAGGCAAAGGACCCTGCAGGAAAGAAACCCTTGAGGAGCCAGGAGGACATCGCACTGGGCACCCACTCAGGCTGCAGGGAGCCAGGAGGACACAGGCCTGGGCACCCACATAGGCTGCAGGGAGCCAGGAGGACACGGCCCTGGGCACCCAGACAGGCTGCAGGGAGCCAGGAGGACACGGGCCTGGGTGTCCACTCAAGCTGCAGGGAACCAGGAGGACACGGGCCTGGGACCCCACACAGGCTACAGTGGAGCCAGGAGGACACGGCCCTGGGCACCCAGACAGGCTGCAGGGAGCCAGGAGGACACAGGCCTGAGCACCCACATAGGCTGCAGGGAGCCAGGAGGACAGGGGCCTGAGTGTCCACACAGGCTGCAGGGAGCCAGGAGGACATGGCCCTGGGCACCCAATCAGGCTTCAGGGAGCCAGGAGGACATGGCCCTGGGTGCCCACTCAGGCTGCAGAGCAGGCCTGGGAGGACCTGGCCCTAGCCTTGCCTCCAGGAGGGCGTTGCTGCAGGCCCGCCTGAGCCAGGTCACCTTTCTCAAGGAAGCACTGAGAGCGGCCAGGCTCTTCCAGCGGGGCAGAAGCACAACCCCACCTTGTCACTGGAAAGCCATCAGGGCAGAGCCACCCTGCAGCACCCACACAGGCCTGGAGCCCCAGCAAGCTGCAGGATGCTCATCTACAGGCGCCTCCAGAGGTTGGCTGCTGGGCCCCACGATGGCTGGGTGTCCTTTTGTGGCTCATCAGAAAGGGGAAGTTGGGTTGGTGGTGACGCACACTCCCAGGGAAAGAGAGGAGCTGGCTGTCCCCTTACCTTTTCGACATCCGCCTTGGTCACGTTGATGTCAGCATCCATCTTCTCGAAGTACTGCTGCGCCCGGTCTGCCTCCTTGCAGTCCCGCTCGAAACGCCGCTTACTCTGCGGGGAACAGAGCAGCAGGTTACTCGAGAAGCCAGTGGGTTTCCGGGGAAGACAGTTAGTTTTCTTTCTTTCTTTTTTTTTCATAGCAGGGATTGAACCCAAGGGAGCTTAACCACTGAGCTACATCCCCACACTTTTTATTTTTTATTTTGAGTCAGATTCTCATTAAGTTGCTTAGGGCCTTGTTAAGTTGCTGAGGCTGGCCTTGAACTTGCAATCCTCCTGCCTCAGCCTCCCACAACACTGGGATTACAGGCGTGCACCACAGGCCCAGCCTGTGGGAAAGGAGGTTTATCAAATCCCCCAACAAGCGCTGTTCTCTGAACTGATTTTTTTGGATGTCATCATTTCCAGATGTTATTTTTAAATCTGCATTTATTTCCCTTAAGATTGTCTCAGCTCTGTTCTTTCCCTGACTTCTAGAAGAGCATAATCAAGCACCTTGCGTTCGAAATTTCACTGGAGTTTATGGCTCTAGAAACAAATGAAGTGCCATTGAAGTGAGACACCTACGAGGACGTCTCTTCAGGACTTCTGTTTTCACCCACTGAGTAATTCAAGCCTGAATTAAATTCGAATTAGAAAATCTTTTAAGGACATTTCTTTCGCTGTTTCTTTTCCACTTACGGATTCAAGTTGCTTCCAGCAAGTCTCTATGTGCTGCTGGGCCTTCCGTCCATCGTGAAAGTTCTGGAAAGGGGACAGTACACCAGCGATCAGTGACCCTTTCCCACGTGAACGAGGGAGGAAAAGCCTCCACGCACTTAAGCGGTCTGCAAATACGGAACCTCTGGGCTGGGGCGCAGCTCACCGGGACAGCCCTTGCCTAGCACCAGTGCAGCCTGGGGTTCGATCCCCGGCGCTCCAGAATAAGAGTCCAGAAAACCTGGGGAGGAAACGGGAACAAGAACAGCCCCAGTGCTCCCTTCAACACTTTAATACAATACGAGGGGACAGGAGACGGGGGTGCCATTAAGAGCACCACGCGACCACTGTCTCAGCCGCTCTGAGGTTTACCCCACGGGTGGCACCACGATCAAGCGTGCATCCGAGCGGCCGCCCTCCTGACCCCTTCGTCCCCAGCCTCGGAAACCGCCACTGCAGCTTGCGTCTGAGCATCTGCCTGTGGTGGGCGCTTCCTATGAATGGGGTCACAGAGCAGGAGGACTTCTGTGATTGGCAGGTGTCCGTCATCTCATGATGGTCACTTGCAGGACCTGCTTGAGGTTCATCTGAGCTGTCGCATAATGAAACTTTGGCAATTCCACTTCACCGCCATGATTCACCCTCGTGGGGCGACCCCACATCATTCGCCCATTCGCCAGGGGATGGACGCTGGGTTCGTCCTCGGTTTTGGGCTACTGTGGAGGATGTGACAAACACCGGGTCAGAGCTCTGCGTGGGCGGATGCTTTCCGTTGCTTAGACCCGCAGTACCGGGGATGAACTCGGGACCTCATGCACGGTCAACGAGCGCTCTGCTGCTGAGCCACGGTTGAATCCAGTGGTGCTCACAGCCACGTCCCCAGCCATTTTTATATTTTATTTTGGGACAGGGTCTCAATAAGTTGTTTAAGGGGGCAGGAGCAATGGCTCAGCGGTTATGGCACTTGCCTGTCATGCACAAGGACACGGGTTCAAACCCCAGCACCACGTACACAATGAAGGGTCGGAGCAACAAAAGCCACATGAAAAACTAAATAATAAAACAAAAAAATGATTGTCTCTCTCTGTCCCTCTCTCTTTAAAAAAAAAAAAAGTTTCTTAGTTCCTTGCTAAGTTGCTGAGGTAGACTTTGAACTTGTGATCCTCCTGCTTCAGCCTTCTGAGCTGCTGGGATCACAGGCGTGCGTCACCACCCCTGGACTTTAGTGTCTTTTTTTTTTTTTTTTTTTTTTTTGAGAGGGAGTAACAGTGAGAAAGAGAGAATCAATTTTGTTTAGTTTTAGTTTTTCACGTGGCTTTCGTTGTTCTGACACTTTGTTGTACACGTGGTGCTGGGGTTTGAACCCATGCCATCGCGCATGCCGGGCAAGCACCACTAACCGCTGAGCCATCGCTCCATCCCCACTTGGTGTTTTTTTGTTTTTGTTTTTGTGTTCTTAAAGAGAGAGGGACAGTGAGAGAGAGAGAAAAAAAACACAATCAATTTTATTTAGCTTTTCACGTGGCTTTCGTTGCTCTGACGCTTTGTTGTGCACAAGGTACTGGGGTTTGAACTCGTGTTCTTGCACCTGCCAGCCATGTGCCAGAACCACTGAACCACCGCTCCAGCCACCCCCCACCCCCCGGCTTGGTGTCTTTTGATCAGCCGATCAGCCCATCCACCAGGATTTCCAGGGAGATGGCACCAGATGTGTGATAATGAGATGTCCAGGTGACCCCAAGGTTGATGGTCTGGGCTTCAGCAGGAGGAGGAAGACAGAGAGCAGCAGGGGGAAAGCGCAGTTTTGGTGCTAGCTAAGGTGGTCCCTGCGGGACTCCACGAGCACAGTCTAGCATCTTGGATGTGCGGTTCTGAGGACAGGGAAGGGACGGACCCAAGCATCCATTTAGGAGTGCTCGGTGCTGGTGGTGAAAGAATGACAGAAGAGAAGAGGTCTCCTAAGAGCCTCCCCAGCCACACCTGCAGCCCAGCAGAGCCACAAAGGATGGGGGCCCTGGGGAAGGCTGGTGGAGAAGATCGGGTTCTGTAAAGAACAGGTCCTTTATAAGGGGACCCCTCCCAAGCCTCTTGGAGGTCAAGTTTCACTGGTCTGAGTGTCTCTGTGTAGCCCCCTTGGGGCTGCATTCTTCAGCTCTCACAAAGGACAGACAGCAGGAGTCTAAAGCTAGGAATAAAATCCAGCCAGGGTCAAGGCTCTGGAAGAATTCAGAAGCAGAGTGTAGGGCCTTGGAGGAAATATACAAAACAGGTTTTCATAAGACAATGAATGGGGGGCTGCAGCTGACACGGGTTCGAACCCCAGCACCCCGTACACAACAAAGCCTTGGAGCAAAGAAAGCCACATGAAAAACTAAATAAAATTGATTCTCTCTTTATCTCTCTCTTAAAAAAAAAAAAAGAAAGAAAAGAAAGGAATGCATGCAGGGAAGGAGGAAGGGACTTCGCCAGGGGAAAGGGGCAGGCTGGGGAGAATCCCCAGAGACTAAGAGTCCCTTGGAAGTCACCTGGCAAAACTGCCCTTCCAGCAGGGCCCCTTGCTGCCCCTAGTCCAGTTGTTTCTCTTGCTGTCAAGACGACAACTCCCATTTCCCAAGCAGGACCACAGGGCTGAAGGGAACCATCCTTCCCCAAGGTTCAATGCGAGATCCAAAGACAGGTGCACGCAGGACAGCCCAGGCAGCCATGAGATCCAGGAGGAGGTCCTGTTATTCTATTTTATTTTTTTGGACCAGGGCTTGAACCCAGGGGCGCTTTACTGCTGAGCCACTTCCCAGCCCTTTTTATTTATTTTTAATTTTGAGACTCAAAATATTGAAAAATCAAAAAAAGGATCCTTGCACAAAAATCAAATCAAAATGGATCAAGGACCAGGAATTAAGCCAGCTACCATACAACGGCCAGAAGAAAAGTCAGGAGCAACACTCCAGCATCTGGGAGTAGACAAAGACTTTTGCAACAAGACTCCTAAAATGAGAGAATTAAAGTAAAAAATCAGAGAGTGGGATGTCATCAAGCAAAAAGCTTCTGCACAGCCAAGGAATTGGTCAAAACTGTCAAGAGACAACCTACGGAATGGGAGAGAATCATGGACTATGATTCCTCTGACCGGGGACAAATATCCAGAATTTACAAAGTACTCAAAAAACTTAATATCAAAAACGCAAAGAGTCCAATCAATAAATAGGCCAAAGAGCTAAACAGAAGCTTCTCAACAGAGGACATCCATCAAGCCAATGAATACATGAGACAGTGTTCTCAATCACCAGTAATCAGAGACAAGGAAATGAAAACTATATTAAGATTTCACCTCACTCCAGTCAGACTGGCAAAAATGAACAATACAAACAATAACAGATGCTAGAGGGGTTGTGGGGAGACGGGAACACTAGCACACTGTTGGTGGAGCTGCAGACTGGTCCAGCCACTCTGGAAAGCAGTGTGGAGAATGCTCAAAAAACTAGGGATGAGCCCACCATATGACCCTGCTATTCCACTCCTGGGTATTTTTCCAGGGGATTTAGAATCAGCACATTACAGTGACACAGCAATATCTATGTTCATAGCAGCTCAATTTACAATAGCCAAATATGGAACCAACCCAGATGCCCCTCACTGGAGGAAAGGATCTGAAAACTGTGGTACGTATACACCATTGAGTTTACTCAGCTATCAGAAACGATATTGCGGCCACTGAAGGTAGACGGATGGCAATGGAAGAAATCACACTGAGGGGCTGGAGCAGTGCCCAGCGGTTTCAGGGCTTGCCTTGCACGCGCGAGCACGTGAGTTCAAACCCCAGCACCACGTGCACAGCGAAGTCTCGGAGCAATGAAGGCCACATGAAAAACTAAATAAAATTGATTCTCTTTCTCTCTCTCTCTCACTGTCCCTCTCTCTTAAAAAAAAAAAAAAAAAAAGAAAGAAGAAAGAAGTCATGCTGAGCAAAGTTAGCCTAACCCAGAGAGTCAAGGGTCCAACGTCTTCACTCATTTGCGGAGGCTGGAGCTTGACCCAGGCCTGTGTGGAAGGTGGTCAGTCTCATGCATTAGACCCGGCAAAGGCACAGCAACACATAATCTAGGGCAATCACAGATATGGGGAGGCGGGTAGGGTAGGTGGGGGAAGGGAGAGGGAGGGAGACTAGGGAGGGATCTAGGGGGTGACTCGGGTTTAAGAATAGATGCATATCTTATTGTTATTTTATATGCATTTATGATTGTACAATAACTCAACTCCTTAAAAAAAATTTAAAAACTCATTGAAAAAAAAAAAGATGCAAAAGGAAAAACAAATTTAAAAAACAAGGCCACATACCCTTCTGCGTCCTGTGGCCCCGTAGGCATTAGGCAATGACCCTAGGGCAAGGCCCTCCAGCAGGCTGTGCACAGGTGACCTTGGAGGGGAGTCATTCGTAACCAGCTGCACAGGGCCTCCTTTAAGCGGGAAAGTGATTTGAACACAGCAGCTACAAAGTGGAACAAACCAGCCAGATGTTTGTTGTTTACTAACAAAGGAGCACCGAGGGACAGTGAGCAAGTGTGTGTCCAGCCTGCCCTCCGGCTCGGACACAGGGGGATTGTTCTGGGGCAGAGATAATGGTGCTTTTGGAGCCGTGGAGTGAAGTCATCACAGCCTCCCTCCAACAGCAAAGACAGGAAATGCCATGGGGACCCGGGCTCCTCACTTTCCCCTGCAGAAGACGGCTTTCATTGCTTTCAAAGCATCATAATAGACTTTCAAAAACTGCCTGATGGTATCTGGGGTGGCAGCTACGGTTACTGATTTTCACTTTGACTTTCAGTTAGACTTTAGTCTACGGGTAAAATCAGCTTCCGAGATTCGTTTTAGAAACTTCCCCACGATCAGGGGCAGCTGAGATTTAAAAAATAATGATAATAATTAAATTTGAAAAGCAAAAAATGAAAGAGCATCAGAGAATCTGCAGGAAGCGAGCGTCGAGGTGAAGAGAAACGAGAAGAGGATTCGAGAAGATTCGAGAAGAGTTGACTTCCTGCAAGCAATGAAGCTGAGGCTGAAGAAGCCCTGAGAAGGCTGAGTTCAGCCAGGGGTGACCGGCTCATCGTCTGTATTTATAGTCACACTCTGAGTTAAAATGGTTAAAAATGGTTAAAAAAGCAAGCCACCGCACCAATGCGAGAACAGCCTTAAAAAAAAAGCAGATAGAAATGGGAAATAAACACCCAAGAGACGGCAGCCATCCGGAATTTTAAAGACAACTCGGCTTCCACCAATGACAAAGGAACGCAGACTTTAAACGGGCGAAGAAGGAGGGAGCGCCGAGAAAGCATTCCGTGATGAATTTTTCCCAGTGCGCAGTGGGTTCGAACACCGGAGGCTTCTCAGCCTGACTTGGGGTGTTCCATCTAGCTTTAAGTCTGCGTAGTGATGGGGGTGTCTACAGCCTCATGGGAAGACAGCTCTGTGAGTGATCCCGCCCCACTTACATTCTAAACCCGCCAGGCACGCACCTGCAATCCCAGTGACCCAGGAGGCTGAGGCAGGAGGATCGCATGTTTGAGGCCAGCTTCAGCAATTTAGTGAGACCCTATCTCAAACTGAACAATCAAAAGGGCTGGCCTTGAGGGGCTGCAGCGGTGGCTCGGCGGTTGCGGCACTTGCCTAGCATGAGCAAGAACGCAGGTTTGAACCCTAGCACCATGTACACAACCAAGTGTCAGAGCAATGAAAGCCACATGAAAAACTAAATAAAGTTGATTCTTTCTCTCTCTGTTGGTCTCTTTAAAAAAAAGGGGGGGCTGGTCTTGAGCTTGTGGTCCTCCTGAGTCACTGGGATTGCAGGTGTGTGCCACGGTGCCTGGCAAGGTGGCTTTTCAGACAGGGTGGTCTGGATGCCCATTTGAGCAGAGCATGAACTGCAGAGGTCTGGAGAGGGGTCGAGTTGGGGGGAAGAGCACCAGCAGCCGGGTTGGGTATGAGAGGCCTGACCCATGGAGGCCACCTGGATGCAAAGGTCTGGAGAGGGGTGGGGGTGGAGCAGGGGGGGACAGAGGGCACTGTAGCCCTGGAGCTCTCTCTGAGGAAGAGCTGCTCGTGGCTCAGAGCTCAGCTGGACAGAGCTGAAGGAGGAGGTCGGGGAGGTTCTCCCAGCCAGAGATGATGAACCGGGGAAGGTGTGGCAGGAAGCTTGGGATTCAGAAGGCCACTGGACGCAGGGCTGGTGGGCCTGGACAGCGCCCCGGAGACCAGGTGAAGGGAAAGTCCCATGACCCCCTGTTCTGTCCAGAACTACTAGGCGAAAAGGGGTTTGACCGATGGAGGAACAGGAAAGAGCAGAGAAAGGGGACATCACTTCGCCTCTGGGTGGGTGAGCAGGGCCACTGCCTTGCACAACCCGGGGGCCTTGTTCCCACTGTGGCTGCACCGGGCATCTCCAGGGAGATGGCAAACAGGCGGCCGGATGCTGAGGGTCAGCTGAGCTGGGAAGCGTCAGTCAAGCCCTTCTCTCAGTTCCCAGAAGAAAAAGATGGCATCACATCGGCCTCTGAGGGAGAAACCCCAACCCAAGGTCACATTTCAAGCCCGTAATAGCAAGAAGAGAAACAGCCATCCTGTTAAGGACCCTCGCTATCCGTGGAGAGTGAAGGGAGGGTGCTTCAGTCCTCCAGATCCAGGGCTTCGCAAGTGCTAACCACAGGCCCTTTCTTAATTAGCAGAAGCCACTCTCCCACGTTCTTTCAAAACAAGACATAACAGAATACCTTCTAGAAGCGTGCAGCCGGGGGACGCTGGTGTGTGTCGGGGACAGGCTTTAGGGCCCTTGCCATGGCGAGTGTTCCTAATTTTCAGGGCCGGCCAGGGTACAGGGGCCTGCAGCGGTGGCTCAGTGGTTACGGAGCTTGCCTGGTACAAACCCCAGCACCACGCACACAACGAAGTGTTGGAGCAACGAAAGCCACGTGAAAAACTAAATAAAACGGATTCTCTCTCTCACTGTCCCTCTCTCTTTTTAAAGGAAAAAAAAAAAAGACCAACGACTAACGGTTGAGGGCCTTCCTGCTTTTCGAGTTGTTTGAACACCACCACTGCAGAACAGCTGCGCGAACCCTCAGCTCCTTTCCCAGGAACCTAAAGTCAGTCATGGTTGCATCTTCCGACACTTCTGCACCTTCTTCTTAAGGTCCACAAATAGGACCTATTCAATATCTCCCTCTCTGTGTGTGTGACGCTAGGGGTTGAACCCAGGGACGCTCTGACTCTGAGCTACAGCGACTTTTTCTTGTTTATTTTGAGATAGGGTCTCACTGAGTTACCCAGGCTGGCCTCAAACTTTTGATGCTCCTGCCTCAGCCTTGGGAGTCACTCAGATTACAGGTGTGTGTGACCACACCAGGCTCCGATGCCTAACCTTAAAAAGATGCTATAGGAACCAGGAGTGGTGCTTCACGCCTGTCATCCCAGAGACTCAGGAGGCTGAGGGAGGAGGATTCCAAATCCGAGGCCAGCTGCAGCAACTTGGTGAGGTCCTATGCAATTTAGCAAGGCCCTGTCCCCCACCCCCTAAAACGGGCTGGGGATGTGGCTCAGTGGTTAAGCACCCCTGGTACCAAATCCCTGGTACCAAAAAAAAAAAAGATGTTATAGCTTTTTCCGTGTTATTAATTTTCACACATTGCAGAAACCACAGGAAAAATGTAAATGGTGATTCGAGGCAATGGGGGTCTTCGGCCCACTCTGAGGTTTAAAAGAATGTTAGTGAGTCACTGAAGATATTCTACAGTTGTTTCCTCTGGAACTCTTCAGATAACTGCCGCCAGGAAGCAGCGCTGCGCCTGGCCACGTTTTCCACCTGCAGGGAGGCGCTTCCTCGGGGTTTGAGCAAATGCTGGCGAGAACGTCCTGGCTCCTCTTCTGGAGCTGCAAGGGGGACTGATTGGTGCTGATGGACACGGACAGCCCTAGGCGGACTCTAGGGCCACAGGCAAGTCAGCGCCTACAATCCTTCAGGACCCGGTTCAACGCAGGGAATTCGCCAGCAAGGCGCACAGGGCTCCCGGAGCAGGAAAGCAGCTGCTACCCGCTCGGAAACGCCCAGCTTGAGCACCCAGCGACGTGGGGACCTCATCCACCTCCGTGAAAGGCCTTTCATTTTGTAACCGCAGATCACATGTGTCTAATCAGGCTTTTTTTTTTTAACTATTACAAAGTTTACTCAACTAAAAGTTTAATGTGAAAATGTACGTGACCTGGGTTTCACGTCCCGAACAGGCCCTTTGGAGAGGGGACAAGGATACCTCTGCTGAGGGGCCACCTTCAGCAGATCTGAGGCTTCTGATGATGATTCTGTTTCCTCTTCCAGTTCGTTCTGTGGCCCGCCAGCCGTCATCGCCACACATACATCCACCTCCAGGTTCATGAGGGGTCAAGTCCCCGCAGTATTCCTTGGACACGTCGGCCACCATTCAATTTAACGATAACTTCTTGTCCACAAGGGTTTTCAGCGTGGGAGGGTGAGATCTGCTCATGCTGCCTAGTCCGCAGGCTCAGGGACGCTTTCAAAACTCGAATCAGGCACCTCGGATTCTCATTTGAGAATTTAGCTAGAGGGAAAGATCTTACTCCACAAGCAAAGAAAATAACTATGGAAGGACTCGCTATCGCATTGCGCATCTACTAAAAAATGAAATAAATGACCACCTGATTAGCATACAGACCAAACAGTAAAGAACCAATCAAGGGGCTGGAGCGGTGGCTCAGCGGTTTCGGCGCTTGCCTGGCAAGCACGAGGACCCGGGTTCAAACCCCAGCACCACGCACACAACTGAGTGTTGGAGCAACGAAGGCCATGTGAAAAACTAAATAAAGTTGTTTCTCTCTTAAAAAAAAAAAAAAAAAAAAGAATCAATTATGGGGCTGGAGCGGTGGCTCAGCGGTTGGAGAGCTTGCCTGGCAAGCGCAAGGCCCCGGGCTGGAGCCCCAGCACCACGTACACAGCAAAGTGTCAGAGCAACCACATGGAAAAAAACTAAACGCAACTGAGTCCCTGTCTCTCTCTCACTGTCCCTCCCTCTAAGTAAATAATTATATATGTGTGTGCATTATATAGATCTACAAATGACATCAGGAAGAAAACTTGGAAAAAATGAAGATTTGGGTTTGTGAGGTTTTTTCTCTTTACTTCAGTTTTAGTAATATTCTTTTTCAATTCTGGTAACTTGTAAAAGAATCACAGCACAACCCTTTGGTCATCCCTCTTACCCAATAAAAGAAATAAAAGCTTGTAGCTCAGTGGCATGCACAAGGCCCTGGGTTCAACACCCCATTACCGAGGGAAGAAAAAGGCAGGCAAGTTCTTTTTGTATGCAGTCAGCTTAAAAAGATGATACACACGCTATTCACCTTAAATTTGTAAAAACTGAGAAACATCAGGCAACTATAAAATTCCCAGATGTTACTACATTAAAATTAATCATTTGTGGCTCAAGCAGTAAAGTCAAGAATAAATGAATGGGATGCAATTAAACTAAAAAGTTTCTGCACAGCTAAAGATCTAGTCAAGAGCATCAAGAGAGAACCTGCTGAATGGGAGAAAACTTTTGCCTGCTACACCTCGGACAGAGGGCTAATATCCAGAATATACAAGGAACTAAAGAAACTAAACTCCAAACTCACAAATAATCCAACCAATAAATGGGCTACCAATCTTAAAAGAAACTTCTCTCCAGTGGAAGTCCAGAAAGCCCATAAGTATATGAGAAAATGCTCTATCTCATTAGCTATAAGGGAAATGCAAATCAAAACTTCAATGAGATTCCACCTCACTCCTGTTAAAGTGGCAAAAATGAAAAATTCGAACAACAACAGATGCCGGAGGAGCTGTGGGGAAAGAGGAACACTGTCACACTGCTGGTGGGACTGCAAACTGCTTCAGTAACTATGGAAAGCAGTGTGGAGAATCCTCAAAAAATTAAGGATGGAACCACCTTATGATCCAGCTATCCCACTCCTGGGATAGAATCAGCATATTATAGATAGACAGAGTTAGAATCAGCATATTATAGTGATGTGGCTTCATCAATGTTTATAGCAGCTCAATTTACTATAGCTAGACTATGGAACCAACCCAGATGCCCCTCACTCGATGAGTGGATACAAAAACTTTGGTATGTATACCCAATGGAATACTACTCGGCCATTAGAGAAGACGATATTATGGCTTTTGCGGCCAAATGGACGGAGATTGGAAGAATTATGCTCAGTGAAGTATCCCAATCTCAGAGACTCAAGGGCCGAATGGTTCTCTCATCTGTGGAAGCTAGAATACATGGGGAAGCAGTAGGTTAGACGGCTAAGCTAACAATAACTTCAAATTGTATGATTCTCAACGCAATAGGGGGATGGCTCCCTAGGTTACTTGGAGGCATAGTGAGGGGGACGGGGAGGGAGGAGGTGTAGGAAGAACTCCTAGGAGGCTGGAGGGTGGGAATGTGGGGGAACCATCTCAGAAGCAGATGTCATTCCTCCATGAGATATCCATTTAACACAGGAGTTCTTCTGGGGGAAACAATAACAGGGGAATCCCAAGCTGGGCATCCATGATTTGGCATTAGCCCTGGATAACTAAGTATACATACATTGGTTCTTGATGGTTTGATAATGTTTCCCCCTCAATTGTATCTCTATATCCATCTAATAAAAATTAAAAAAAAAACCCAAAATTAATCATGTTGGACCGGAGGGGTGGCTCAGCGGTTATGGCGCTTGCCTGGCATGCATGAGGATGCAGGTTCAAATCCCAGCACCACGTACACAACCAAGTGTCAGAGCAACAAAAGCCACATGAAAAACTAAACAAAATTGATTCTCTCTTTCTCTCACTGTCCCTCTCTCTTTGGAAAAAAACACAAAGAATGGCAGTTTAGAGCGAGGCACGGTGGCTCACACCTATAATCCCAGGAACTCAGGAGGCTGAGGCAGGAGAATTACAAGTTCAAAGGCAGCCTCAGCACTTTTTTGGGGGGTGGGGGTAGGGGAAAGGGGCTATAGGATGGAACCCGGGGTACTTTACCACTGAGCTGCATCCCCAGTCCTTTATTTTGAGACAGGACCTCACTAAGTTGCTGAGACTGGCCTTGAACTTGCCATCCTCCTGCCTCAGCCTCCTGAGCTGCTGAGATTACAGGTGTGCGCCACCACACTGGGCCAGTCCTATAATTTCTGATTTTAAAAAAGGAGAATTCAAAATACAGATCTAACTGACCACCAAAAAAAGACGTAATGAACAGTACGTAAATAAGACAACGGAAGCATAACATGGCCAAGGAAACAGCAGAGGAAGTGCCCCGGAGAACTGAGGGGGTGCCGAGCCTGGGCTTTGTGGGGCTGGGACCCAGGGCCTGCAGTGTGCCAGGCGGCCGCTCTCCCACTGGGCCCCAGCCCCAGGCTGGCTTCGGTGGTTTCTCAATTGCTTCTTCACTGAGCCAGCATCTGCTGGCCTGCTTTGTGTCATGCCGGGCACTGCTCCAGGAGGACATGGGGATCTCTGCCTTCTGGAGCTCACCTTCCAGTGTAAGGTGACAGCCCAAGGAAGCAAGTAAACAGATGAACCGCCAATGCTGGGGACAGGCCCTGATTTGATCCCCAGGACCAAAGCTGTGGGAAGAGTGGAGCAGGGCAAAGGTCAAGTCCAATGGGGAGGGCACAGGGCGTTTGCAATTCTAAGGTGGACAGGAAAGTCCTCAGTGAGAAGGTGACATTCCTGAGAGAGAAGTCAGGCAAGAGCTTTCAAGAATCTGGGGAAAGGCTTTCCAAGGACAAAAGAAGCCAGTGCAGAGGCCCTGGGGCAGGAGCTGGGGCAGGAGCTGGGGCAGGAGCTGGGGCAGGGGAATGCAGAGGGAGGGGCAGGCATCCCCTGATGACTCACTCCAGAAACCCACCCCGTACTTCCTCCTCCTAAGCTGCAGGGCTGGAGGAAGGTCAGTCTAGAGACACAGCAGCAAACAGGAAAGGAGAAACCTTCGCCAGTTCTGAAGTTCCGGAAGCGGGGAAGCTGCCCGAGACTGCGTTCAGACTCCACGTGTTGATTTTATCATCACATTACCTATCGGTGCTTCCCTCTGAACTGTGCTGTGCTGTCCCCCTGCTTCCTCTCTGTCCAGCAGCGGGGGTCCCATCGGGGCTCCACGGCAGCCTTTCTCCACTGTGGCACCTGGAGGCTCTGAGCCAGGTAGAGGCCACCCAGCAGCCTCCCTGCCTCTGCTCACAGTAGCAACACCCCAGCTACCATCTCTCAAACACGATTCCAGACATCAACAGTGCTGCTGAGGGAGGGGCAAAGTTGGCCACTGCTCAAATATAAGTAAATAAGAGTTCTACACGGTCATTTTTGTTGAACGGGTTGATTTTCAAGGATGCATCTCCTCCTCAACATATCCAAAGTCATGTGGACTTAAGACAAATCCAAAACGTATTTAGTTTAGAAAGAACTAAGCTCAGCTGCCCCAGGGCCTTTGCAGTGGCTGCTCCCGACGGAAAGCAGGTCCCAGGGGATTCCTCCCGGCCCGGTGCGTCTCCTTAGGCCTTGACCTTTCGCTCTGCCGGGACCCTCACGCGCAGCCACGTCAGGTGTTCCCTTTATCAGCACCCCTGTGCCTTACTTTTTAGCAACTACCAGGATTACAACCGAACAGTTATTTTTGTCACGATTACTGAAAGGATCCTCCGTTCTCAGCAGGAACCAGATCTGTCTTGTTGCTTTATGTGTCTCGAAGGCCCTGAAAGGATTACTGTGAAACTCAAGCTTACATTACTCCAGGACCTTATTACCAGTGAGAAGCCACGCTGCACTTCGCGAGCGAGGACACAGATCTCTGCACAACACTGATTCCCCGGGGTGGGGGCGGGCTCGGTGGCAGGGCGCTGGCCTGCGTGCAGGAGGCCTGGGTTCCACACTCAGCACCTGGAAGAATGCTCTGCGGGCCCTCTGCGTGCGCATCCTTCCCTCTGATGAATGCTGCGGCCTAGGGAAGCCAGGGCAGGTGGCAGGAGGAACAATGGCCCTGTCACAGAGCAAGCAATGAGGGGGACCCTGCACTCCCGGCCTCACTTCCTCATCAGCATTTCTGTTTTCTTTTCAAGCACTTGTTTTTTTTAAGAGAGGGAAAGAGAGCCAACTTCATTTATTTTTCCACCTGGCCTTTGCTTGCCTGACACTTAGTTGTGTATGTGGAGCTGGGGTTTGAACCTGGGTCCTTGCACATGCCAGGCAAGTGCACCAACCGCTGAGCCACCGCTCCAGCCCCTTAAGCACCTGTTTTAATACCACTTATTCCAAGTAGAGTGCACTGTGTCCCTGTGAACGTGAGGTATGGACGTAGATTCCGCCCAGTGACCCCTACTCCTGTGCCCGCAGGGACTTTCACAGGGGCCTTGGGAACTGTATTGAGAGACATGGTTAGGAACAGGGTCCACGCTGCTCCCTGGATTCTCAAGGGTGTCCCTTTAAGCGCCATCACCTAACTTTAAACCCTCTAGGGACAGTAAAGGCTGTTACCGATTTCCTCTCCTGCTTCAGCTCCTGCACGTAGCGTGCCAGGTCCACAGTGATCTGCGACGTCATGTTCTCGGAGATGACCTCGTGCTGCCCAGCGTAGTCGTTCATCTCGTTCAGGGTGGAAAGGAAGGCCCTGCAGGACGTATACCTGAGGAACAGACCACGTGGCCCCTCTCAAACGAGGGTCACGGTCCCAGCTGCTCTCCACAGTTAGAATCAGGTTAATTCACATCCACTCCCAGCGGAGCCTGGAGGTTCATTACACAGTGGATGTTCTCATCAAAATGGCTCCGGATTAATTACCACCCCAAAACGTCTTCATCTTGTGAAACTGGACTCCCCAGGGTAATGCCAAAGCTGGCTTTGTTAACGCTTCCATACCATCCAGCACACCTGCACGTGCCCTCTCTACTAATCTATGGATACTTAGATCAAAATCAGAAACAACACTTAGGCTGTGTGAAGATGCCCTAATTAAATTAGGCATGGTGGCACATGCCTCTAATCCCAGAGACTCGGGAGGCTGAGGCAGGAGGATCGCAAGTTCAAAGCCAGCCTCAGCAACTCAGCAAGGCCCTAAGCAAGTTTGTGAGACCCTGTCTCAAAAAAAATAAATAAATAAAAAGAGGGGCTGGAGCGGTGGCTCAGAAGTTTCTGCGCTTGCCTGGCATGTGCAAACGATGCGGGGGTTTGAACCCCAGCACCACACACACAACGAAGTGTCAGAGCAACAAAAGCCACATGAGAAACTAAATAAAATTAATTCTCTCTCTCTCTCTCACTGTCCCACTCTCTTTAAAAATAAATAAATAAACAAAAAGCTGGGGACGTGGCTCAGTGGTTCTGCACCCCTGGGTTCAATCCTCAGGACAATAAATTTTTTTAAAAAAGCCTTTGCTGACTGACAGGGCCATGTTTCTTGGATGATTGACAGGAGCTCGGGAGGTTAGAAAACTAAGACTCTGCGATGTATACGATCCACACTCCCTGCACCTGCTTAGATTACACACTGAAACTTTTCCTGACGACCCTGATTGGAACAATCTGAGTAGATCTGTTGGCTCAGGATAAGGAAAGTTAATGAGCTATGTTTTTATCGTTCTCCTCCCCAGTTTCAACACCGACACAAACGGGAATGTGGGATGACTTTCTAGACACGCGTCTCCTGTCCCGCCAGAGTCACCCCAACCGGGTGTGAACACCATCATGCAATCATCAGCGGACGTACTTGTACTCTTCCTCCTCCTTCGAGTTCTTCTTAGGTTGGTATTTCTTTGAAAGGTTCCTGAAATAAAAATGCAAACATATCACCTTATTTAGAAAGAAAACCGAGAAATCAGGAGTGAAAGACGATGGGAATGCTTTTCTTTACTTGTAAAGAAATCACAAAAGTCCATGGATGAGCTCTGTTGTTTGCCTCATCCTTTCAACACACGTAAGAAGACGTGCACAGCAGATCAGGCCCCCAAGTTACCAGCTCCTCACGCACCCGGACTTCGGCACCTGACTGCTTCCTCCGAGAGCACAGAACACCCTCCTCCCGGGTGTGCAGCCCAGCACCCAGCGCAGGGCTGGTTCAGCTCTTGCCAGGCCTCCATTTCCCCACCGTCATCCAAGCCCAAGGAAACCCGTGTGCACATGCTTAAACTAAACACCAAAGTGCCGGACCGGGGCGGTGGCTCAGCCTAGAGCGCTTGCCTGGCATGCACGAGGACCCGGGTTCGAGTCCCAGCACCACGCACACAACTAAGAGTCAGAGAAACAGATGGAAAACTAAATAAAACTGATTCGCGTTCTCTCTAAAAACCAACCAACCAAGGTGCCCAGGGCACGTTTCCCCGGCCGTGTGGCCACCTAAGGGTTCGCGGAAAGGTCCCGGGAGCGGATGTTCCTGGAGGAAGAAGAGAGGACCCTTGCACCTGCCGACAGCACTCGGATGGCCCACGCTCCCCTGGCTCCCCTGCTGATCCCACAGCAGGTGAAAGGCTTCGGGGAGGCTCAGCAGGCCTAAGGGTGCGCCACCCCTACGCTGCGTGGGAGACGGAGCGCTTCGCGCTGCTTGTGGCGGCTGCTCCTGCAGTTCCGCGTGGGTCCTGGCTTTGGGCTCTGGAGGTGGAGCTCCCTGTCAGCATCCCAGGGCCTCCTCCTCCATCTGCCATTGCCATGCCTCTAACTCAGGAGGTACGTTATGATTTCACAGACTTTTATCTCTTCCATTTCCCCCAAATGTACAGATTTGCCTAGAAAAGTATAGTAACACTTCTACCATTTTATATCCGAAGTTGAGTCTATGTAAAATCACAATATGGAAAAAAAAATTTTTTTTTTTTGGGTACTGGGGATTGAACCCAGGGGCCCGCTGTCGCTCAGCTGAATCTCCAGCCTTCATTTATTTATTTATTCATTTATTAAAGAGACAGAGAAAGAGAGAAACAACTTTATGTAGTTTTTCATGTGGCCCTCATTGCTCCACACTTCCCTGGATATGTGGTACAGGGGTTGGAACCCATGTCCTCGCCCATGCCAGCCAAGTGCCATAACCACCAAGCCACTGCTCCAGCAACGCCCCCCCCCTTTTTTTTTTTAATAAAAGGTTCCACTAAGTTGCCCTGGCTGGCCTGAAACTTGTGATCCTCTTTCCTTAGCTTCCAAAGTCGTTAGGAAGGCAGGCGTGTGTCAGCACACCCAGTTTACGTTTTCTTATTTATTTATTTATATTGGGAATTGTACTAGGGATTGAACCCGGGGTGCTTTGACTCTGATCTACGTCCCTAGCCCTTTTTTGCTCTGAGGTAGGGTCTCCCTAAGTTGCTGAGGCTGGCCTGGAACTTCTCCTGCCTTCGCCTCCCAAGTCACTGGGATTACAGGGGTGGCCACTGTACTGGTTATGCTTTTCTTTTAAATGAAACTTTCAGGACCTGGTTTGTTTATTAATTTATTTTTAGCCCATACATGGCAACCAGGTAGAAATTATTTTCTAAATCATTTCAAAGATATACAGACACTATACACATAGTGTGTGCATAGATACAGTATTACATTTAAATATATTTTAACAGTATAAAGGACATAAAGCTGAAGGATTTGCTACACTTCAAATATGAACTCACAAGATTTATCAAAAAGGTCAGGGCAAGGGCTGGAGCGGTGGCTTGGTGGTTATGGTGCTTGTCTAGGCAAGCACAGAGTACACGAGTTCAAATCCCAGCACCACACCATGCACACAACGAGGTCTTGGAGCAATGAAAGCCATGTGAAAAACTAAATAAAAAATTGTTTCTCTCTCTCTCTCTCACTGTCCCTCTCCCTTTAAAAAAAAAAGTCATGAAAAACATGTACGATGTTATTACTGCTTTTTTTTTTTTTTTTAAATTCCAGAGTGGGGCACAGTGGTGCACACCTGCAATCCCAGGAACTCGTGAGGCTGAGGCAGGAGGATCACAAGTTCGAGGCCAGCCTCGGCAGCTTAATGAGACCCTAAGTAACTTAGCAAGATCAAAATAAAACATAAAAATGGACTGGGGATGTAGTTCAGTGGTCAAGTGCCCCCGGGTTCAATCCCCAGAACCAAAAGAAAAAGAAAAAAAGAAAAAGTTCCGTGTAGCAATTTTGCATAGACTGAATTGAATCTCTGCTAAAGATAAATAACATGGCCCTGTTTTCCTTCGTGGGGCCACTGAGTGTGGTTTGGGTCTGAGTCCAAATCTTCTGTCACACTCCAATGCGGGTGTGCTCAATCCCCTGCGCCAGGGCTGCTGCTCGGAGGTCTGTGGACCACAGTCGCTCTGACTGTCCTCGGCCACACTTCTCCTCGGCAAAGGCTGCTGCCTCGTCTTGCTGGACAGTCTGGGGCCAGTCGGATTTTTTTCTTTGTAGGCGACTTTGCTTTTGCGGCGGAAACTATGTGAAGAATTTTTTTGTTCAGCCTGACGGTTGGTCGGCTCCACACTCGGCCCTGGGCAGCTCCTCTGTCCTCCTTGGAGCTCTCTGGAACTTCCTCCCATCACGTCTGACTGCTTTTCTGTTGGGTGACAGCTCTGGGGGACCCGTTCCTCGCTTCCTCCTCGCCTCTGCATCCCCTGGTCGTCAGCTGTCTTCACACCATGGAAATCTCAAACCTTTCCTTCATTCAATCGGATAACACACTTTTTTTTTTTTTTAAGAGAGAAAGAGAATCTATTCAGTTTTTCATGTGGCCTTTGCTTCTCCGACACTCCGTTGTGCACGTGGCGCTGGGGTTTGAACCCTGGTCCTTGCGCAGCCAGGCAAGCACTCCCACGGCTGAGCCACGGCTCCAGCACCCTCCCGTTGAGTTTTACCTGTGTTCCTGGGCTTCTTGCTGGAATGCTGTGCCATCACTGCCTGTCACCTAAAGCACTCCACGGGACCTTGGCTGGCTCAATCTCCTTGTTCCTTTCCTCCCAGGCTGCTGTCCTCCCTCCCTGTCTTCTTTTCTCCTCTACGTCCTGCCACATTACCTTGCTATTACCGAATATGCGCAGTTGGGTGAAGTGGCTGAGTTCAGATCCCAGAGTCCCCAGCCCTGGGACGGAGCCTGGCTTCCTGCAGTGGCACGCGGGCCGGATACTGTGGGCCTCTCTTGCACTGTAAGAGGCACCGCCAATAGCGACCCAGTCCCTGCTTGCTAAGGCTGTTGAGGGGGCTGCGGAGTGTGTGTGCCCTGGGGGTGGGGAGCGACCTCGGCTCTGGGCTCTCCCCTCCCGCTGTTCTGCCTGGCTTGCAGGAAGCTGGGTACAGGTGCACTCGACAGCGGCTGTGGAGGGGGCCTGGCTCTGCGTCCCGAGCTCCACCGTCCCCTGGAACCGGCAGAGGTTCTTTACTGGGCGACTCCGTGGCCTCTGGGTGTCCGAGGTTGGGGGCGATTCCGGGAGCATCCAGCTCTGGACCTGGAGAGGCGATGGCCAGGACGGTGGACGCAGGGTTTCCTGTCGCTGTTTCCTGAGTGCTGTGCTTGGTGTGCTTCTGTCTGCCTCAATCCAGGACCTGCAGCCTCATTTCCCTTCCTGTGCCGGTGAGGGGGGGCGGATCCTCTCTCGGCTGCGCCCTCGTCTCCTGTCCCTCTCCCAGTCACCCCTGCCCGAGAGGGAGCCAAGGATGGGAGGCCACCTTCACTTGTTTACTTTCTTTCTTTCTTTCTTTTTAAAGAGAAAGAAGAAGAGAGAGGGGGGAAAGAATCAACTTTATTTCCCATCTGGCCTTCGTTGTGCATGTGGTGCTGGGGTTCGAACCCGGGTCCTCACACATGCCAGGCAAGCGCTCCACCCGCTGAGCCTCCGCTCCAGCCCCATTTGCTATTTTCTGCAGCTGAAAATCTTCCTGCTTCTGTGTTTCACCTTTCGTGGTTGGGAGAGCGCTCTTCCCTGACTGGATTTTCTTCTCCTCTCTTTATGCAAACATCTGGTGGTGAGCTTTTAAAACAACAAACGGAAGAAAAAAACCAAAACATTCCTGGGTCCCACCCTGGACCTTCTGTTTCAGAGGGTCTGGACCAGGGCCAGGTGGTCATCGTAAAAACAGCCCTGTGGTGTTTGCGATCCACCAGGTTCAGCTCCAGTCCCCTGTGGGAGAAGTCTATTTCCCCCTTCCCTTTTAATCAGTCTACCTGGAGAGCAAAGGGGTAATGAAAACCCTTCCGATTTCTCAGAGCCCCACAGATTTAAAGATGAGTTTGGGGCGTGTTTGCCTGCTTGTGTTTAAACTACTGGTGTGAGGTTTCATTATTTTTTTTCCCTTCCTTTTCTTGGTAGTGGTCTTGGTTGGGAGAAATATCCTTGCATCCGAAGTTCATTTCTAGATCTGTTTAGCTTTATGTTTCTGCTGGTATTTAGAGGACTGGGGATGGAGCACCCTCCGGGTCAATCCCAGGACACCAAAAAAGGAAACGGTTTGTATGAGGAGGCTGGGGTGGCATTGTGTGCCTGTAAATCTCGCCCCCCCCCCCCGAAGTCTGAGCAGGATTCCTTGAGCCTAGGAGGTCGCCGCGACTACCCTGGGCAACACTAATTAGAAGACCCTCTCAAAAACAAAACAGAAGTATAGTAGGGATTTCAACCCACACTGCCTTGAAGAGGTGGTAACCCACACCAGGGGCTGGCCACCTTTTCCTCTAGGGGACCAGAAAGCATCTCTAACTAGCCGGTGACCGCGGGCCGTGCTCCAGCTACTCAGCTGGGAGTGCAGCTCAGCGGGCAGCTCAGCACGGCGAAGCCTGGCTCTGACCCCGTGCGGGAGGTCGGGGAGCCCATGCCTAAAGGACTGTGCGTGGCCAAGTTCCAATAAAACTTCATTCACCAAGCCAGGCAGGGACAGATTTGGTGCGTGGGTGGTAGGTTGCCGGGCTCTGACCTACAGGAATGGAAGTCTTATTTACCACCTTCTGCTTCTAAAATGAGTTAGAGCTGGGCTGGGGGCTTATGCCTGCAAGGAGGCAGGGAGGCTGAAGCCATAGGATCACAAATTGGAGACCAGCCTGGGCATCTTGGTAGTAAGACCCTGTCTCAGAATAAAAAGATCAAGCCTGTGGGTGTAGCTACGTGGTTCAGCACCCCTGAACCCGGTACTACAGAAAGAAAAAAAAAAAAAAGAAAACCTTAATAATAGAAGCCTCACTCACCCTGCCCAGAGGTCACATTCAGTTTTTTGTTTATTTGTTTTTTGGTACCAGGGATTGAACCCAGGGGCACTTAGCCACTGAGCCACATCTCCAGCCCCCCCCCTTTTTTTTAAAGAGAGATGGACAGTGAGAGACACTCACTGTCTCTCAATTTCTATTGAGTTGTTCACATGGCCTTCGTTGCTCTGACACTTGATTGTGCATGTGGGTGCTGGGGTTTGAACCTGTGTAATTGCACATGCTGGGCAAGCACCGTAACTGCCGAGCCACCTCTCCAGCCCCATCTCCGAGCTTTTTATTTGTTTGGAGACAGAGTCTTGCTAAGTTGCTGAGGCTGGCTTTGAACTTGCGATCCTCCTGCCTCAGCCTCCCAAGAGGCTGGGATCATGCTCCGACACCCCCAACTCACCATCCTGCCTCGGGGCCTCCGCACCTCCCCTCCTACCCCCAGAGCTGCCCCACAGCCTCTGGCGCCTGGCTTCCTTTGGCCCTTCAGGCCTGAAGCGATGGCCTCGCCTTGCACTGCCTGCCCCCTCGTTCTCCATCATGTCACAGGTTTGACTGATCTTGAGTGACAAATGCTATCTTTAAATTTAATTCTATGAAGATGAGTCCCAGGTTCAGCACTTCCTGTGTCTGCTCCTGAGAGCGTCCCCAGGGACAGGCGCTGGGGCACCTTTTGTTGTTCAAGCCTCATCAGTTCTTGGACCTGGCAAACAGGTTACCCCCGGAAGCCAGGCTGACCACCCATCTTCCCCTGGGCCCTGCGGATGCACGCTCCCTGCGAATCCTGACCTGCTGTGTGCCAGGAACGGCCCACACCTCAGGACGGATCAGTGAACGCTGCTCAAGGTCCCTGCTCTTCTGCTGTTGTTTGTTTTTGTACTGAAGATTGAACCCAGAGGTGCTTAACTACGGAGTCGCATCCCCAACCCTTTTTTAATTTTTTATTTTGAGATAGGGTCTTACTAGGTAATGGATGACGTGGGAAACTGACAGCAGAGTGGCGCGGCAAGGTAGGCAGCGGCAGGCCTCTGGGGAGGAGCGCTCAGGTGACAGGCGCATGGAAGGGTCAGTGCAGAAGCCCGGGGCTGAGCACTGGGAGCCGGAGGCCGAGGCCGGGAGGCTGGGAGGAGGGCGTGGGCTGGAAGAGGCTGGAGAGGGACTGAGCTCCCTGCGGTTCTGCAGGGCATCCCTGGCAGGACTGTGCAAGGCTGCTGGGCCTCTGAACAGGGAAACTGATCCTGGCTGCTTTGTAGAAACAGGCAGCCGACAGGGGACGATGGAGTTGGAGACCGGTCGGAAGCTCACAGGAACCGGGGGTGGGTGACCTGGGCTCCAGCGCTGACATGGAGGTGAGAGGTGGTCGGATCCTGGGGAAATCTGCAAGGCAGAGTCACCAGGGTGGCTCTGGCTCCAGGGTTTCTGCCCTGAGCCAGGAAGGGTGCAGCTGCCCTCTGGGGACTGAGGGAAACCAGTCACAGGGATCAGGAATTCGGTGTCACATGTGTCCCTTTTCCAGGTATTTTCGGACATCAGAGCAGAGGTTTTCAAAAGCTGCTTCTGGAGTTGAGCGAGAGGTCGGGCTCGGAGATACGCATCTGTGAGTCACGGCGCATCCATCAGGCATCGCCAGAGTGCTGGCATCACCAAGGGGACACTTGGGGAGGGGGACCAAGAACTGGGTGCTGGAGCAGCGATGCGGAGAGGCAGGGACAGGAGTGGCAAGGGGGCTGGGGAGGGCGGCAGCAGGCGGGGAGGGCGGCAGCAGGCGGTATTCAGGAGCCAGGGGAGGCGGAAGTCCCCAGGACTGAGCACTGTCAAAGGCCATGAAAATCAGGACTGTGGCTGGGAGGAGTGACCAGAGACAGCAAGGGAGGAGGGGTGTGGGACCATCGCTGCAAAGAGAGGCCAAGCAAGGGAGGTGGCTGGCGGGGTCCCAGGGCTCAGAGAAGCTCACTTTCTCCTTATCGATGGGGCCACCATGGGTGTTTGAGAACGGAAGGAAAATCCAGGAGGCATCAGGTGCGCAGAGGAGCCAGGCATCCTCGGTGTGGCTGGGGTGACCTGAGTGCTTCCAGGGATGAGTGAAGGAGGCGAGGGGGTGCGAGGAATGAGAAGTTGTGGGGCAGCCCCTGGGGAGAGCGGGGAAGTGAGCAGAGGATGTACAGCAGATCCGTTAGCCACATTAAGTGCCTGCCACCAGAAGACTCCTACAGAGCATCAGCAATGGTTTTTTAATTTTTATTTTATTTTTGGTACTCTGGGTTGAACCCAGGGTGCTTAATGACTGAACCACACTCCCAGCCATCCCCCAACTTTTCAACTTTGAAACAGGGCCTCGCTAAATTGCTGAGGCTGGCTTTGAACTTGCAGTCTACCTGTTAACTCGAGTTGCTGGGATTACAGGCATGCACCACCGCGCCCAGCTAGTAATGGTCTTGGAGGTATTCGTTCTGTTAACTCATATCCTTTTTGGCCAACTTCTTCCCAAAGTGTACAAATTTTGATACCTCTCAGGGTTGCAATGAAACCAACGTTGCTCTTTAAATCTCGGGACTAGCTGGGTGTGGGGGTGCGTGCCTGTGATCCTAGAGACTTGAGGGGCTGAGGCAGGAGGACTGCAAGTCTTCGAGGCCAGCCTCAGCAACTTAGCAAGGCCCTGTCTCAAAATAGAAAATAAAAAAGGCTGGGGATGTGGCTCAGGGGTACAGCACTCCACGACTCAGTCCCCAGCACCCTAACACATCTCAGGACTGTACTGATACTTTTCTTTCCTCTGGGACTCAGAGGGTAAAATGGCCAGTGGAGAACTGATAAATTTCATCCTAAACCTAAATTGGAACTTGGAGTCTTTTATAATCACCTCCTGTTTTGTCTCCTAAGACCTCTGATCTGCCCCAGGGTGATGAGAAAGGCCAAGGAGACAGGTGCACTTTCCCGCTAAGAGACTGGGCCGGATAGAGCCAAGAGAGACAGCAAAGCCACCAAGTAGGAGGGGCTTGTGCTGACAGAAAGGGAGAAAAACACCAAATCCCCAAGGCAAGACCCAAGGCGGCAGCCCGTGCTATTCTGACTAAGCTGTTACGTGACCCATTTTCACATGAAAAGCAGCCTACTACGCTGACGGTGCAGGATTCCAATGGCCAACATGAAGCAGAGCGCTCTGTGCTCGCACTTTCAGGACTGAAATATTTAACATGTGAACGGGAGTGACAGGCACGCCAGCAAATTAGGAAATTGTCGGTGCGCACACCTGTAACCACAGAGGCCCGGGAGGCTGAGGCAGGAGGACTGCGAGTCCCAGCGCAGCCTCAGCAACATAGCGAGCCCCGTCTCAAAATTAAAAAAGGGCTGGGGTGTAGCTCAGTGGTACAGCGTCCCTGGGTTTTATGTTCAGTTGCTCAAAGGAAGGAGCACTTAGCATCCAGAGGGCGAGGTTGAGGAGGGCACCAAGGAACGTGGTGGGGAAAGGCCAGTCTCATCAGCACATGCTGCTGGGAAAACTGGGTATCCACATGCACATGGAGGCAGAGCAATGCCTGTGACGAAAGCAGAGATGAGCAAGTGGGACTTCAGCTGCGAAGCTCCAGTATAGCGGATCCGAAAGAAGGCCGAGGATAGAGCGGGAGAGTGTTTCAAACCACATACTTGATACGGGACCAATATCCAAGAATTAAAATCCAAAGGAACTCACGTGACTCGAGTAAACACAGACAACCTGGTTTCCAGTGGGCGAATGTCTGGAGGAGGCATTTCTTCCCAGAAGACGGGAGAGTGGCCCACAGTTACGTGAAGAGCTGCGCAACGTCACCGATCCTCAGGGCAACGATGGCTGCTATCACGAGGCCCAAGGGTGACAACGTGCAGGCGCCCCCAAAATTAAAAATCTAACTGCCCCTGCCTCATCAGTTGCACTGCTGGGTGCACATCCCAAGGAAATAAGATCAGCATCTCAGACACACAGAATACTCCAGAGGTATCATGTAGGTGCTTTTTTTCTTTTGAGAGAGAGGAGAGAATCAATCTTACTTAGTTTTTCATGTGGCTTTTGTTGCTAGCACACTTGGTTGCATATGTGGTGCTGGGGTTTGAACCTGCGTCCTTGCGCATGCCAGGCAAGCGCCGTAACTGCTGAGCCACCATTCCGGCCCCGCTTAGGTGCTTTATTTAAACAAGCACAATTACTCTGAGAACAACACACGACCTGGCTCTGATGCAGATGCTCTACATGAAAACTCAGCATTTCCAAGCCAACAACCATCCAGACCCTCAACAGCTCCATCCTCCTCTTTGCCTCTAAACAACCTGCATAAATCAATGCACAAACAAGATATCAAAGATTCCGCACGTCTTGAAGTTCACGATCGATTCCACCAACAGCTATTAAATATTTGATATGAAAGCCAATTTTGTCATTAAAGATTTAAGGATTTGGGGATTAGCTCAGTGATAGAGTGCGCGCTCAGTATGCCAGGGGCCCCAGGTTCAAACCCCAGCATCCATGCGCGCACACACAAGCCTGAAGTACCATGAAAATACTGCTTCACAGGGCTCCCATACACACGGTTGGAGTGTGAATTAGTGCAAGCCCTCTGCACATCTGTGGCCCCTATCTACTAAGGCAGCCCACAGCCACAGCCTGCCCCAGCCCCACTCCTGGAATTCCGTGCAAGCACACACCCAGCCTTGCACGGCAGTGCTTGCACGAGAACTATTCGGTTGGAAGCCACAGCTCACCTGGTGCTGGCAGAGTCGTGGAAATTCATACAGCCAAGTGCTAAGTTGCAATGAATATAAGCAAATTAGCACCACGTGCAAAAATGTGGCTGCACCTCACACACAAGGGAGAGGAAAGGGAGCCAGGGACCAAAGGCCAGGTGACCATGCTCCGGTAAACGCCGAGCCTTACACCAGGCGTTCACGCTGCTGAAGGGCAGGAGGCTGGTCACCCTGGAGGGAGGATGGTGAGCTGACGCCCGGCCCCCTGAGCTGGTCGTTTCCACTGCTCCTGGATGCTGGGGACATGGTGAGTTCGTGTGTAAGACTTGTGGAGTGGAACACATAACTTGTGTACTTCTCTGTACGTGCGTCATATTTCAATGAGCAGTGTTCTGGCAAACCAGCATCTCCAAAACTGAGCAAATATCCCTTGTAAAGTACTGAGCTTCGGGGCAGAGACCTTGCCAAGCACGCACGAGGCCCTGGGTTCCATCCCCAGCGACACCACACACACACACCCCTGAACCTGAGAGCAGTGGTTTTCATGTTTTACTATTCTATGAAAATTAATTTTCTGTATTAAAAACAACTGCTCCTATTAAAATGTGTCCTTACATAAAAGGGAAGAACATTTAAAAGATTACACGTTTATACTACAAGATGCAAATATGGGGCTGGAGCTGTGGCTCAGTGGTTGGAGTGCTTGCCTGGCGTGCATGAGGACCTGGGTTCGAACCCCAGCACCATGTACACAACTAAGTGTTGGGGAAACAAAGGCCAGAAGAAAAAAAATAAATCAAACTGAATCTCTCTTTCTTTAAAAAAACAAACAAAAAAAGATACAAATATAAATTATTCTTGCTTCGATCTGCAGCTGAGCCGGATAACCCTCTCCATCAACTTACCGGAGCTGCTTTGCATAGCTGAGTTCGATCTCCGTCCTTTCCTTTACAAACTTGATGTATTTCTCAAGAATATCAATTCCCCACTGTGTGTGTTTTTCTAAGTTGTCAAACTGATCCTGTTAAAAAAAAGGAGAGAGATGGTTTACAGTTCTCCTCTGCGATTAGCAGGATTTCTTTTCTTTCAGGGCTGAGGACCGAACTCAGGGCCTTGCGCGTGCTAGGCAAGCGCTCTGCCACTGAGCTAAATCCCCAACCCCATTAGCACGATTTCAACAAGCAGTCCTGCCCATCATCTCGCTGCAGAGGAAGCAGGGCTCAGACTTTCCAGGATCCATCCTGGGTGCCTTGGGGTCGGACAGCCTTAAATCAACATTACCAAATTTGGCCTGAAAACGGCCCGGCGTGCTGGACTCTGGCTCATTCATTCATGTTTTAGAAACATGGTTTTCGGATATAATTAATGTCCCAGCGTAAAGGGCGAAGTCCTTCTCGGATGCCAAAAACTGGCAGGTGAAACGCGCGTGTGCACGGCTGCAGCCACACGTGAACACTTCAGCCGATGCCCCTGGGTCGTCATTCCGAAAGGCTGATGGAGTTTGCAGCGAGGAGGTGGGAGGGGAGGAGAGTTATAAAAGTCAAAGGAAGAAACATCTCATGGGCTTTATGCAAACACACATCAAAGCACACACTGTGTGCGACAGAAATGTGCTCCCCCTTGCGGAGTGCCTGGGGCTTCCTCTGGAGGACAGGAGGGGGCAGGTATGCCCATGAGGCATGGAGATGTGGCCCTGAGTGCCAGGCGAGGATGGGGCACGAGGAGATGGGTGGTGCTGGGTGGGGAGGCTGGAGAGCCCGGGCCACGTCACTTACAGCCTCCACTGCAGACCTGAGGAGCTCAGTAGGACTCACCAGGGGGCTGGCTTGACCACAGGGATGTTTCGAGTCACCAAGGGACTGTGCGCACAGTCTGATGAGAGGAAATGGAGAGACACGTAGCAAACGCAATCCACTAGTCTTAGAGGCTGACTGGGTGAGGAGGCTGGCAGGGCTAAGACAGGGAGGATTCTGGGGTGACGCTCAGGTTGTGTCCAGATACGGAGGAGCTGCCTTCCAGGGTGGAATGAAGTGTGGTTTTGTCATGCTGAGTGAGGAACCGGCACGTCCAGAGAGAGTGGGCACGGCTCCGCTCAAAGCCCACGGAGGGAGGCCAGGGAGGCCACGGAAGCCAGGGAGGCAGGGGATCGGAAGCAACGGCCAAGGACCACAACGCCAGAGAGAAACCGGCTCTGCACAGAATTAGCAGAGAGGACCTGGCCCGGGAAGGAGCCCAGAAAGGACTGGAAGCGTTCCAGAGAGAGCATTAGCACATCACAGGGAAGAGTGCGTTTCAAGCAAGGCCAAGATGGAAAGTCTGCTGCTTCCAGAGAAGTAAGAGGAGAGGGCGTCTGGCCCGGCACACGCTGCTCAGAGGAAGGCCACCAGACAGCTCAGCATTTCACCATCTGCCTGCAAGACACGGGAAGAATCCTTGCCCGATCCACAAATTAGTCACGACGGTCGCACCAAGTGGGGAAGGGTCAGATCCAGTCAGCGCAGAGCCACCATTTCACCTGCCACACGGCACATGTTCAACGTAAGATTTCAGATTCTTCTTTTCCTTTAGCTGCTTGGTTCCTTTCTTTTTTTCTTTTGTCAAAAAGCCTCACTAAGTTGTTGAGGCTGGCCTCGAACTCGTGATCCTTCTGCTTCAGCCTCCCAAGTTGCTGGGATCACAGGTGTGCGCCACTGTGCCTGGCACAGTTTGATTTCTTTACACCACTATATTGAGGTATAATCGGCATTAAAAAGCTGTACATATTTAGTGGTGCACACCTGAAATTCCAGCACTTGGAGGCTGAGGCAGGAGGACCATTTGTGCTCAGGAATTTGAGACCCCCCCATCTCAAAAAATTAAAAAAAAAATAGCTGTACATATGTAATGTATACAACTCGACACATTTGGAGATAAATATACACCATGAAACCGGAACCGTCACCACCGTCTACCCCAGGATCACTTCACGTAGGATCCAACCTCTGCACATCTTTAAGTATAAAACACAGTCTTCTTTCTTTCCTTTCCTTTTTGGGGTGCTGGGGATGGAAGCCAGGGCCTTGCACACGCCAGGCAAGTGTGCCCCACCCCAGCCCCGAGCTGCACCCTTAGCGGCAGGCGCTCCTCGGCACGTTCAGCCCGCTTTCTAACCCTCGCGTGCACTCAAGCCTACTATTGTGCTCGTATTTTCCAGTCAAAGCAGTGCAAGGTATAAAATGAACAGATTTTCCATAGCTCAAACTTGGGAGGGGAAGGAGAGGGCAGGAGGCAAGGGAAAAGTCCCTGCTTCCCAAACCTGAGAAGTCTTGAATATTTCCCCTTTCTAACGCCTGCCTCGGCCCGCAGAGGGGCTGGAGGGGCATCGCCCTTCAACTGCAAGGTCTCGGCTTATTAAAGCGCTTCTCGAGCTCAACATAATCACTGCAAAATATTTGTCGTGATGACCAGCAGTTTTAAATGTTATCATTAAAAATGATTGACAACCTGGGCCTGGGGGCGCATGCCTGTGATCCCAGCCACTTGGGAGCTGAGGCAGGAGAATCACAAGTTCAAGAACAGCCTCAGCAACTTAGCAAGACACCGTCTCAAAATAAAAAGTTAAAAGGCCGGGGATGTGGCTCAGTGGTTAACCACCCCTTGGTTCAATCCCTGGTATCAAAAAAAGAGAAAAATAACAACAACAACAGAAAGACAAGCTGGGTATATAATTCCGATAGCTCAGGAGGCTGAGGCAGGAGGATCTCAAGTACCAGGCCAGTCTCAGCAACTTAGCAGAGACCCTGTCTCAAAATTTAAAAAAGGGCTAGGGCTGGGGATGTGGCTCAGTGCTGGATCCTTTGCCTGGCATGCATGAGGCCTGGACTGGATCCCATGAACCACACACAAAAAAAATGATAATAGCAATAATAAAGATAAATAATATAGTGCTAGCGATGTAGCCCGGTGGTAGAACTCCTGGGTTCAATCCCCAGGATGGCAAAAAAAAAAAAAAAAAAAAAAAGGAAAGAAAAAGGTGGGAGGGGAGTGGGGGACAAATATTTAGAGTTCCTAGTGACTCTTGGTCCTCTGTGGCATATTCCACACCCGCTAGATTCCATTTCAAGAAACGCTGCTCAGGAAGATTATTTATTGATGCTATCTCTAAAGACTAGGGTTGTTGAGCAAATGAACAGTGTAAACAAGACCGTAGGTCTCTTTAAACTACTTGAGAAAACAAATACACAAACCGCTCAAGTCCTTCCTAGAAAGGAGGGGCGAGGCTTCCTTACAGCGCGGCAGCCCTTCCATCTGCTTCCACAGCCACCTTGTTTACGAAGCGCCAAGAACCGGGGGCTCCACTTCTGTGCCCTCCTCCCTCGCCTCCAGGATCCTGGTTTTGCCAGCAGGTGTGGAGGCCCGGGGAAGGCGGGCTGAGCGCATCTGCTGCTAGGTTTCACTCGGGTCCTGTCGATAACCTGACTCCGTAGCCCCTCACTGCATTAGTCTGCAATTGCTTCAGCCCTGGGATGTGACTTAAGGCAACAGTTTTTGAAACCCAAGCCCCTAAAAACAGCACCACCAAACCCTTCCACTATTTGAGCCACCTGGCCTCCAGCCAACACCGTGTTTCCTTTTTTTTCTAAGAGAGAGGGAGAATCAATTTCAAAAAGTTTTTCATGTGACACTCGTTGCTCCAACACCCAGTTGTGCCCGTGGTGCTGGGGTTCGAACCCAGGTCCATTGCGCATGCCAGGCAAGCGCCCTAACCGCTGAGCCACCGCTCCAGCCCCCAACGCTGTGTTTCCAATGAAGTCATCTGCATCCGACCACTCCGCAAGCCGCACCAGCGGGGCCAGCGCGACAGACCTAGATCACGAGGACCCTAAACAGTAACCAACGAGCCAACGGTCGTGCCCCACAGCACAGCTCCCACTGCGCCGTGCCCCGCTGTCCCCGCGCACGGATGCCACAGCGTGGACTTTTTCAGCAGCTAGAGGAAAATCAAAACAGATGAAAAACTAATCAACCCACTTACATTCTTGACCAAAATGCGGGAAACTTAATGGAAAAAAAGTTCAAATCTTAAAAAGACTCCATTGTGAGCAAATACGACAAATTGGCCTTTAAAAAAAAAATACCCTTTGCTTCCTCGGTGCTGGCGCCGCCACGTGACAGTGGCTCGAGACCCTGTTGTCGTCTCCTCTTTTTCACTCTGGGGACTGAACCCACAGGTGCTCTACCACTGAGCCACATCCCAGCCCTGGTTATCTTTTATTTTGAGAGAGGGTCTTGGTGAGTTGCTGAGGCTGGCTTTGAACTGGTGATCCTCCTGCGTCACTGGGATCGCAGGCGTGTGCCAACGCTGTCCAGCAGACTTCTGCCTTCTTAAAAATCACCGAGGGGGGCTGGAGCGGTGGCTCAGTGGTTACAGTGCTTGCCTGGCATGCACGAGGATGTGGGTTCGAACCCCAGCACCACGTACGCAACTGAGTGTTGGAGCAACGAAGCTCAGACGAGAAAGCTAAAACCGAACTGATTCTTTCTCTCACTGTCCCTCTCTCTCAAAAAAAAAAGAAAAAAATTGGCCCCAAAGAGTTTTCATTTGTTAGATCGTTTAATATTTATCCTACCAAAATTAAAAAGAGATTTTTAAATTATTAATTCACTTTAATAGAAATAAATACAACACATGCTAAGTGAATGATTCGATTTTATTTCTTTATTTGAAAATCTACACTTTCAAGCAAAGTATGGTGGTGCACAGCTATAATCCCAGAGACTTGGGAGGCTGAGGCAGGAGGATCCCAAGTTCTAAGGCCAGCCTCGGCAACTTAGTGAGATTCTCAGCAACTTAGCAAGACCTGCTTCAAATTAAAAAGTAAAGAGCACTGTGGCTCAGTGGGAGAGCACCCGAGTCCAATCCCCAGTACCAAAACAGAACAGAACAAAATAAAACGAAAAACTGTACTTAAAACACAGAAAGAGCAGGAAGACGGCACCGTCCTACAATTTTGCAAATCTGGTGGTTTTTTTTTTTTTTTTTTGAGAGAGGGACAGAGAGAGAGAACAAATTTTATTTAGTTTTTCACATGACTTTCGTTGCACACGTGGTGCTGGGGTTTGAACCTGCGTCCTGGTGCATGCCAGGCAAGCACGGTAACTGCCGAGCCACCGCTCCAGCCCTGCAAATCTCTTTACTGTCTGGCTTCATAAAAGACAGCTGGGTTCTCACAGCTGCTTCTGCATTGCGATTCCTTCCTTTGGTGGAAGGATATGGAAAGACACAACTTCACGGTCAAGTGGCTAGAAAAGAGAGGAGCATTTCAGATACCGCGTTGCATAACTGCGGATAATTCCCTGCCGATGCCGCACCACAACCCGACCCACGTTTCTCCAAGGCTGGCTGCAGAAGAAGCCGGAATCCGGAGGAGCCCTTCAGGACCCTTAATGACAAAAGCCACTAATGCACCTTGCAATTGGAATGCGTCTCCTACCTGTGACTGTGCAACGCTGTTTATTGCTCATTTAGAGAACAGTATCCTTGGGTGCACACCACATTATTACGACTGCACAACACAGCTCCTCGATTAAAAAAAAGATTCAAACATAAGAAAATGGGAGTCTCTCTCCAAATGTCGGCACGCTTCATTACAAAGTATCAAAATGCGCGTGTTTACACCGCGGCCTTTCTCATCTTTCCGGAGTCTTATAAACATTTGGAAGCTGCAAACACAAATTTCCCCAAATGCTAATTTTCGCCCAGCAGCGAGAACGGGCTCCCAGGCAACAGCACCGGGCGCTTGCTCCTGGGAGCGGCTCACTTCTCTGGGTGTGAGAGGAGAGCTGCCGCGCTTTCAAGAGTCTGTCTGTCATTTCATGAGATCAAGACGGCATCGCACGAAGAGCAGCCGCTGAGCGCGGGACTCGGCCGGTGGGCAGTGCGGCCTGCACTGTCTAAATACAGACGTGCACTCAAGGCTGGGGACAACATCGATGGGATTTTTTTGTTTTGTTTTTTGAGATGGGGGTCTCCCCAGTGTTGCCCAGACTAGCTTGGAACTCCTGGGCTCAAGCGATCCTTCTGCCTCAGCCTCCCTGATAGCTGGGACCACAGATGTGCTCCATCAAAGGCATTTTAAAATAAAACCAAGGCTCTGGAGCCGTGGTTCAGCAGTTATGGCGCTTTGCACAAGGATGTGGGTTTGAACCCCAGCACCAAGTACACAACAAAGCATTGGAGCAATGAAAGGCACATGAAAAACTGAATAAAATTGATTCCTCTCTCTCTCTCTCTCTCTCTCTTTAAGTTACCATTTGAGGAATGAATACAGTAACCACCACTGAAGTGACCCATGGACTCCCTGGAGGTCCCAGGAACACACTCTGAGAATCATTTCCATATGGCATCTGCTCTAAAAATTTTATTTTAAAGTTACCCACTTCTGGGCTGCAGCGCTTGCCTGGCATGCGGGAGGACCCGGGTTCAAACCCCAGCAACCATGTACACAACTGAGTGTCGGAGGGACAGAGGCCAGATGAAAAATAAATAAAATCGATTCTCTCTCTCTCTTTAAAAAAAAAAAAAAAAGTTACTCGTTTCCAAAGATGAAGAGAGTCAGGTTCTATAAGACCTAATGGAACGTACTGTTTGATTTATAAATGCATGCTATATCCGAATACTCTCAACCATTAATTCTAAAACTCTCAGGAGGTCTGCAAATTGATGTTTCCAAGTTCCTGGTTACAACTTGACAGTACCTTTCAAGAACCTCTCTAAAAGCTGGGTGTGGTGGTGCATACCTGTGATCCCAGCCTCTCAGGAGGCTGAGGCAGGAGGCTCTAAATTCAAAGCCAGCCTCAGCAACTTAGCAAGGCCCTAAGCAACTTAGTGAAATCCTGACTCAAAATAAAATTTAAATACTAAAAAAAAAAAACCCTCTGCAAAGCCTTCTCTCGATCTCATATTTGACCTTGAGTTCACTTTGCTCTTAAATTCAACCAAAGGTTTGTGCCAGCACCATTCAGATACAAGAGGCTGAAAAAGTCAGAAAAGACCCATGAAGAAACCATAATTGTGTTAATCAACCTGCAACTGCTGAATCTTAGGACCGCTTTCAAGTCTGGTTCTGTGTACTACACGATGATTAAGTTCCTTCACATGCTGAGGATTGAACCAGAGTAGGTAGCAGTCACATCATTGGTATGTGGTTTTATACCCAGGTCCCCGCGCACGTCAGGCAAGCGCTTCAACCGCCGAGCCGCCGCGTGTCCAGCCCCTGGTCATTCTGTTTTTGAGGCAGGGTCTGGCTAAGTCACCCAGGTTGGCCTTGAACCTGCGATCCTCCTACCTCAGCCCCGGACCAGGGCCTGGGATTACAGGCCTGCAACACCCCACCCAGCGTGAGGGCCGCTTTTAACATAGTGCTTTCTGGGGGTGGAGCTCGGTGGTACAGCGCGTGCTTACTTGGGGTGAGGCCTTGGATTCCATTTCCAGCCCCACAAAGACAAAACAAAACTAATATGCCACTTCCTGTAATTCAGAAGTGCACTTGGCTGAGATTAATGCAGGACGACCGAGAGAAGCCAAGAGGCTAACGTCACCCCTGTGTCAATGACACAGACTCAAGGAACGGAGTCCCGAGGTCAGCTCCCCTCAGGAGCAGGTCCCTCCCTCAGTAGCACTTACTCTCCTCAAAGGGAATGGTTCCCTCCACTTTTCTGTCTGTGACACTCTAACTTTTGATAAATTCACTTTGCTAAGGACTTGGGCACCTGGGGAGTCAGACCTGAAGCGTCTCTATTTAAACAGGATCCCTTCCAATGACATCACTGTCATCAGCTTCCTCTTACCTTTGAGGGGAAAGTGGCAGAAGATAGAGATTTACCAACGAATAACTCTAAGAGAACCTGTAAACGTTTTGAGAAGTTGGTTTGGTTGTAGCCGGGGCGTGATCCAAGTGACTCAGGAGGCTAAGGCAGGAGGATCACAAGCTTATGGCAGCCTCAGCAACCTCAGCCTCAAAAGAAAAAATGAGGGGCTCAGCGGTTATGGCGCTTGCCCAACATGCACGAGGACCCAGGTTCAAACCCTAGCACCACATACACAGCTAAGTGGAAGAAGAATAAAAACAAGATGAAAAAATAAAATTGATTCTCTCTCCAAAATACAAAATAACAAAAAACAACAAAAAACCTGTTTGGGGGTGAGGGCATGTGGGGGGGTTGCCTAGGGACGGAACCCAGCGCCTCAGCCTGGTGCATGCTGGGCAGATGCTCTACCATTGAGCCACATCCCTAGCCCCTAATTTCTGTCGGTGCAGTTTTGATTAGTCTGTTTAAGAGACTGCTCCTCCAGCTATCTGGAGGATATCTATTGTCAGCTATTTATAGTCAAACATCTTAGACAGAAAAGGAAATCTGTTAAGGATGCTGTAGCTATGAAAATTAACCCCAGAATCTAACTGGCACCTATCTCCGGAGTCCAAGGAAAGGAGGAGACTAGGCATGGAGAGCGTGTATAATTATTTAATTATGCATTATAATTATTTAAAAACCTGCGGGGTTTCGCTGGGACGGTGGCGGGAGGGGGTCACTCAGCCGCGACCTAGATGCACGTCCTTAACAAAGCCTCAGCCCCGCCGGCGTCCGGGGAGGACCTGGAAGGGGGGTGTCTACTTGCTCACCTCCTGGTTCCCACGCGGGGTGGGGGGGCACCGGGCTGTCCAAACAGGACTGTCCCTTTCCTGAGCTGCCCAGCCCCCTCCACGGCGTGTGCAGGATCCTCTGCCCCAGGAAGCAAGTTCAAGATGAACCCGGGAGAGGAAGAGGTGGGGAGCAGGGAGCAGGAGAAGCCACGCGCCCAGTGCCAGGAAATCTCAGGCGGCTGAGAAGCCAAGTGCACAAGGTACACCTGACGGGAAGAGCCGGACTTAGGCTCCGACTGATTTCTAGACTCGAGAAAAATCTCCAGGTTGGGGGAGGAGGGGTTGCGTGGGTGCAGAGCGCTTTGAAAAGATCACAGGAAAACAAAACCAGCGCTTCGAGGCGCCCACACCGAGAACTCGGCTAACACCAAGGACAGAAGACTTCCCAAGTGCTCGTCGATGAACTCAGCTCTGGTGTGTTTGCCCGCGGTGCTGGGGACTGGACCTGGGCTTTCCTGCAGGTGGGTGAGTGAGCTCGAGCCACAGCCCGGTGTAGCCCGTTTTCAATAAAATCAAGCAAAGATGCAGGTGACATCGCTTCCTGAGGGAAGGGATCCCAAGTCTCCACTCCAGTGCTACAGCTGAAATCTCAGCCAAGGACCCTGATCATGCCGGGGACAGCTGCTGGGGCAGACGTAAAAACTGCTAGCAAGCAATTCTGTTCCGTACATGCCGAATTAGGGGGGCAACACCAGGCTGCAGAGATGGAGCCTAAGGCAGAAGCGGAGGACGGGTGCAGGCATCGATGCACCTGGTTGCTTCCAGCTCTTCCTCACATGAGCCTGCGCACCCCGGTCCTGTGAGGCGTCCCGTGGGACAGACACGGCGGAGCACCCAGCAGATGTCCCGTCTTTCCTGCGGCCGAGCACCTGCCTTATTACAATAGCACTTCTCCATGTCCCTTGCAGGGAGGAATGGACATGGGACACCACCCCGGCCGCCCAGCTGCAGGTGATGTCTACTGGGCAGATACTGGGGTTCAGGTTTTCCTCCCCGGTTACTGGGGACTGAACACAGGGGTTCCCTCGACTGTACAGCTACATTTTTATTTTTATTTTTTCACTTTGAGACAGGGTTTTGCAAGTTGCTGAGGCTGCCTCCAACTAGTGATCCTCCTGCCTCAGCCTCCCAAGTTACTGGGATTACAGGTGCGCGCCACTGCACCCAGCTAAAGTCCTTCTCCTCTTCGCTGGAACGCGGTTGGCTTCCTGTGATGCCTGGAATTTCTGAGCCATCCTGCAACCGCTCCCATCCCGTGCTGGGATAGGCAGAGCTGCAGGGTGAAGAGCAGGCAGCTTTTTGACCATGTTGTTACTCAGCTGCGACCCCAACCAGACCCTCCCTGTGGCTGGAGTCCTTGAAATGTCCAAGCCACTTCTCTGGGGATCTGCTGTTACCTTGGCCTAAACCAACGCCTCTGCCTCCTTCCAGTGAGCTGCGGAGATGCCACCCTTCTCACGGCAGTGGAGTCCTCACGAGGGTTCAAAGGACAGAGCAGCAGGCGCAGGGGCAAGGGGTTTAGGAGGAAGCTTTCGCAGGCCGAGGAGAATGGAGGCAAAAGCCAGGAGAGGGGGACAGAAAGTGGGAGGGGCGACACTGGAGGCAGAGGGCACGCCAGGCAAGCGCCGTATCCACTGAGCCACCGCTCCAGCCCCACCATCTCTGTTTCTAAAACTTCTTTGGAACTTAGAAAAACTTTTTTTCTCTTAACGTAAAAGCTGTTTTTGCTGTGGGGGCTGAAGCAGGGGCCCTGTTTGCGCTCTACCATCCAGCGACACCTCCAGTCCGGGCCGTGCTTTCAAACTATTTAATGAAGTCTGGAGAAATAATCGATGATTCTGAAAAATTTGGGGGGGTCTTTTTTGTTTGTTTTTATCTTTTTTTTCAGTGTATAATTGTTTATTGAATGAATATATAAAGTTTTCATGCTCTTTATGAAATTAATGATTTATTAATTTCCCCCATATCCAGTCTTTTATGTTGTTTTTATCTTTTTACAACATGAAGCCCACCATCCCATTTAAGAAGAAAAACCTAATCCCTGAGAAAAATCAAAAGCTTCATTGACAAGTATTTGCTTCCCCTTAGCCCAATAACCCAGACCCGAGAGAAGCTCTCAATTCCATCTCCCAACGTTCCCAAGCGAGAGGGTGTAACGTAAGAGCCTGGACCCGGGCACCAGAGAGCCTTTCTCGAAAGCCTCAGAATTCACCCTTGAAAAATTGGAAGAGAGTGCCTCTCATTTGTGTGAAATTACATCATGTGCATAATTCCGGATTTGGTTGTCAGGTGGATTGCTATGAAATAGAATCTGCTTTACTCCTGCATTCCAAGAATGAATGATGTCTCGCTGTTCAAACTCTCCGAGGAGGAATTAAGACAGGAGAACAGGTTTGACAGGAAGGAACAATCAGAATCAAAGGCTCGACTTAATTTATTGAGGTGACTACTAGGAGAGAAGTCATGATGACGGTCTCCGTGCAAGCCCTTCCTTGCAAATTTAAAAGTTCCTGCTGGGTGTGGTGGCGCACACTTAGAATCCCAGCAACCGGGGAGGCTGAGGCAGGAGGATGGCAAGTTCGAGGCCAATGTGGGAAGCTTAGCAAGATACTGTCTCGAAATAAAATAAACAGCGTGGGGACATAGCTCAGTGGCAGAGCCCTCGCCTCGCATGTGCAGGGGGCCTTGATTCAATCCCCAGCAGCTGGGGGTGGAAGCAGGGGGAACAGTCAAACAACCCAATAGAATAAGGGGAAAAAATGAGAATTTGTTTTTTCCGGTGCTGAGGATAGAACCCAGACCTTAAGCAGGCTGGGCAAGTGCCCTGCCGCGGAGCTAGGTCTGCAGACCTCGAGTAAGAATTTCAAGAAGTCATGTTAGCGTTGGTATTAACCACAGCGAGACCACTTCGTAGTCACCAGTTTGGAAAAAAAATTTTAAAGCCAGAAAGCAAGGGTGTGGGGCAAGGGGCAGCTTCAGCCCTGCCGGGGATCCTGAAAGGCAGGAGGGTTCTGGCTGCTGCGGGGGCCCGGGCCTGTCCTCCAGGCCTGCGCCCCGGGGTGGAGGTTCTAGATCACAAGCTCTCGGTCCCGTGCACAGGGACGTTCAGAGCCGTGGGTCCGTCACTTCTCAGCCTTGGTGCGGACCCAGTGTGGACCAGCACAGAACAGAGCCCAGCTGTCCCTCCGATTCCTCTGACGCGAAGTCCCCCACGCAGTCCCCACACACGCTAAAGGAGGTGTTTTCTACTGAACTTCACGGAGATGTGAGAAAAACTAGAGAGGGACTGGAGGTGTAGCTGGGGGGAGAGCCCTTGCTCAACACAGGGTGCCTGGGTGTGATCCCCACATAGGACAAAAGGAAAAACCACCACCAAAAAGTCCACACGACGCGAGGACTGCAGGACGGTCGGTGGGGAGGCTGCTGGGCGGACAGAATCGCGGGGAGCCACAGGGAGAGTCTGGGTAGGCTACGCCGTTTCTCCGCCTGGGTGGCACCCACGGGTGCTGTTTGTGGCTGTTTCTGTATTTATCACACTATCCATGCATCTTCATACATTCTCTAAGAATCCATAGTTCTTCAGTCGTCCACTTGCGGCTGGGTTGCTGGGCAGGTCTTCAGACAAGAGGGAGGCACCTGGGGTCACCTGAGCCTCCGCCAACCAGTGGTAAAGGAGGACGAAACATTTACAAGAGGAACGCTTCACTCCATAGGAAAATCCATCACTCCAAGGACTGAATTACTGATTCCTTGATGCATGCACTTCCTAACTTTGGCTCCATAAAAATATAAAACCTAATTCGGAAAATGGGTATCACTTAATACCCAAGTATTGATTAATTATTGATTTCAAAAAAGACTTCCTACTTGCGGGTGGGGGGAGCTTTTTTGAGAGAGGAGAGTACCAGGGATTGAGTCCAGGGATACTCTAGCACTGAGCCACATCCCCAGCCCTTTTTATATTTTTATTTTTTTTTTTTATTTTGAGACAAGATCTTGCTAAGTTGCTGAGGCTGGCCTTGAAATTTAGATCCTCCTGCCTCAGCCTCCCAAGTAGCTGGAATTACAGGTGTGCACCACTATGCCAGGCTCCCAGAAGGAAAAAAAAAGCTTTTAGAAAATTGCAGGACTACTATTGTCTAAAAATCAAAAATACTTTTCACATACAAGATTACAATTCTTTCTCAAACTGTTCACGGAACCTAAAAGCTCCTAAAATGTCACAGCGCGCAGCATGAGCTGTTCCTCTGCACCCCAAACACAGCCACCATCCATTCATCCAACAAACAGCTTATTGAACACCTACTCTGTTCTCTCGGAACTGAGGACCCAGCCAGCAAACAGAAGACTCAAATTCTGTATTCTTATGGAGTCTGTTTCCAAATCGATATTTATTATACAAAACGATAAAGAAATCCCCGAAAGATTCCTTCGAGCGAATCTGTTTACATTCCCAAGAGAACGAACAACACATTTTCCTTAAATATGGACATTTCAAAGCCCCTCAAATCCCTTTTGCAGGAGTAACGTAAAAATATTGAACAGCCAATCATCAAGACTCCTCGACCAGCCAGGACGGAGGCTGGCTGGGCTGGGGGATCCTGGCTGGAAACGCAGCCTTTCCTGTTGCCCCGGGCTTTTCCAGAAAAGGCGGACCGGACCCCCCACACCCAGCAGCGTCCGCGGATCCCCTACCAGAACCCTCACTGCACTTGAAAAAACAGGGGAACCTGCAGCTGGAAAGGTCGCTGCACTGACTCAGAGAGCAGACTGCTGCACCGTGCCTTTCCCAGATTATTCGCAAAGTCAACCTTTTTAGACCCGGTCACCAGCCTCTGGAATCTCCTCCGGAAACCGATCTGGTCTTAATCTTCGTCCACTGATCTGTTAGAAAGTTTGTATCTGATTGCTTTGCACAATCTCTTCCTGTTGAGGTGATTAACTCTGCCACAGGTGGACTAAATGTTTTTCCTACTTTGATTTAAATTTTCATGTATTATTGCTAAGGACTGAAAGTTTATGTCCTCCCCAAATTCACATGCTCAAACCTAACCGCCAGCGTGGTGGCATCTGGAATGGGGCTTTGGGGAGGTGACTGGGTCATAAGGGTGGAGCCTCAAAAATGGGATTAGTGACCCCATAACCGAGTCCCCACGGTGCCCCTTTCCACATCTGCCACGTGAGGTTTAGTGAGAGGCTGACCCTGAACCAGGAACCATCCGTCCCAGACACCAGATCAGCTGGTGCCCTGATCTCGGGCCTCCCAACCTCCAAACGGCGAGAAATGAAGGCCCCCACTGTTTGTAAGTCACTTGTTTTACGTATTCTGTTACAGTGGCCTCAACAGACTAAGAAAAGTTATTTTTGACACGCAGGCAAATAAATGCTGTATGATCTCAGAGGGTCCCCACCTCATCTTACACTTTTCTGTGTATTCTAAGTTTTCTTCAGTTGGGAGGGCTGGGGATGTAGCTCAGTGGTAGAGCTCCTGCCTAGCACGGGTTTTATCAAGGCCCTGGGTTTGATCTCTGGCACCACAAACAAAAGGAAAGCAAGTCAGGTGTGGCAGTGCAGTGCACACCTGTAATCCCAGTGGCCCGGGAGGCTGAAGCAGGAGGATCGCAAGTTTAAAGCCAGCCTCAGCAATTTAGCGAGGCCCTAAGCAACTTAGCAAGGGCCTGTCTTAAAAAAAATAAAAATAAAAATAAGTAATAAAAAGCACTGTGGATGGGGCTGGAACCGTGGCTCTGCAGTTACAGCACTTGCCTGGTATGTGCAAGTACGCGAGCTCGAACCCCAGCACCACGTACACAATGAAGTCTTGGAACACCAAAGGCCATATGCAAAACTAAATAAAATTGATTCTCTCTCTCTCTCTCTCTCTCTCTGTCCCTCTCTCTTAAAAAAGGGGGGGGGGTGCTGGGGATGTGGCTCAGTGGTGAAGCGCTCCTGGGTTCAATCTCCAGAACCAACAAATGAACAAAAACAAAAGCAAACCATCGTTTCTGATTATCAATTTAGTACAATATCAACCTAATTCATGACTTACTGAAGTTACCCAAGGAAATAACAGAAGGAAAGATCTTATTATGAGCCGAGTATGGTGGCGCACTCCTGTAATCCCAGCTTCTC